>VVHJ01061969.1:0-10966 GCA_015107715.1 Tylochromis polylepis | reverse complement strand
CACAGGAGACACACACCCACACACACACACACACACACACACACACACACACACACACACACACACACACACACACACACACACACACACACACACACATCCCACCCCAGAGTGTGTCACCTGTCCTCCTACATTAGAGCCTGTCATGGTGCCCATAATACCACGGCAATCCACAGTGTGGTATTAAACAGGAGAGGTATGAATTCGAGCCTTCCTGTTGCTATGTAAATGCTATGTATGCTATGTAAATTTACAGAAAGAATTCCACTTACTGAAAACATCCTGTACAAATATGTCACATAATCAATAATAAAATGGAACTGCAGTTATGACTTTTTAATGGCATAATACTGTGGAAGATTAGATAAACTATCTTTCTCTGCAAACTACAGTTTAGTGTGTGTGTGTGTGTTTTTTGTTTAGTCCATGTAAACTGATTTTCAAGCTGAACTAATGTCAGTTTTCTTCTTTTTGTCTAGACTTGTACCTCAGTCCCAGATGAGAATATGATATATCAATAAAAACAATAACAACACAAAAAGAATCACTGGCTAATCAAACAAACCTGAGTCAACAGCAGAATGAAGAATATCTGTCTGGGCAATATAACCCAAATCACACCTGCTGATGCGAAGTGGGGCAGTGTTTAAATGAGTGGAGTGTTTAATCATTATTATTCACTTCACTAGTCAATGGTTAAATGCTGGGAGCTGATCAGTGTTTGTTATAATGAACTTTAAACTGTATATTTTCTAATAAATAAATAAACAAACTAAAGTCCTCAAATGAAACATTGTAAGCTTCACTGGACCAACAGAATCTTGGTCCAGTGAAGCTGAATACCACAAAATACATGCATCTGACTCATAACACTGATGAAAATATGAAAAATAACATCACTATGATGACAAGTATTGCAAAATGATGTAATGATTATTTTCACTTTTTGCTTTAGTCTGTTCAACAGTCCAAAACACACGTTGAGTTTACAATAACACGCCTACAAAGGCAGCAAATATTCACAGTTGGCTCTAAAACCAAAGAATGTCCAGAATGATTAACTCTTTTTTGGAATAGCTGATGATTAATTCATATTTTTTTAGTAATGATTAGTTAATCATTTATTCTCAGCTGACAATTATATTTATTATACCCTTATCCCAGCACTAAATAGTTTTGTACAACTAAAATGCTAAAACATTCTCTCATGATTCACGTACTGACTGAGGGGCAATGAGAGCTTTAAAACTCAACTCACAGTTGTAATCAGTGTAATTCAAACCATTACAGCCTTGGTGATCATCACCTTGTCACTTGCGAGGAACATTGCAGAATTACATCTACAGCAACAGAAAACATTATTATTTACAATCATTCTCCTATGTGTCTCCTACACGACATCAGTTTGATGTAAAAGCACACATGCAGAGAGACCAGTAAAATATGAGTCATTCTTTTTCCACACTTGCAGTCTAAGATCGGCCATATTAAACACTACTCACTGATGGACGGATGAAACATTAAACAGAGTACTACTGATTAAAACTATGAGTATAATTTAATATGCAAGTGTGATTTTTTATTTTTTTACTTTTTTTTACTTTTTACTTTCATGGTGCATGACTGAAAGAATGTTGAGTAGTTTTAGTTTAGTTTTTGAATATTAATGTATGGAGGGCACATGAGGAGGCAGGGTTTAGGATCAGTGGTATTCAATAGAAACAGAACTTTCTGAAAGCAGTTGAATCACAGTCTTGAGGACATCAAAAATCTCAATGAACATGTTAATTCACTATCAGGGACCACATTCTCAATTAGATTTGACAACATGTTTTGTAAGAGAGTGGCAGATGGAATGAGCATGGATCTGAGGTTGCAGTTGGGAAACTCAGTGAGGACTGGCGGTGGCTCCAGGGCTGGGCAGATCCCCATATACTAACGAGGGGTGTCAGAAATTGGGAAAGGGAAGAGAAGATGGACAAAAATGAGGACAAACCACCTGCAGTCCTGGAAGGCTTATATAGTCAAGAAAGAAAGAAGGGCAGTGTAAAAGGTCTGAATCTGAAATTCAGGTCAATTATTTCCAACCAAAGCTTCAGCGGGAAAGCTGTGAGAACAAATGTAATCTAACAATTACCAAAAGTAATTGTTAGTTTTAATTTTATTGTAGTTAGTTTTCCAGTTACTGTCACAGTCTGGCAGAGCAGACTGTATGTGGTGAGAAGATGGACCCAAATGCAGACACGTGAAGAGACGAAACTTAAACTTAACCAAAAACATTATTAAAGCTGGGGAAATAGATGCAAACAAAAGGCAAGGTGGACCAATAAGAAACTAAACATAAACCTAAACTGGGTGAACTAGAACTGAACATGAAAAAACCTAGACATGAATACCTGGGACGTGGAACCATGGCATGGGAATGACAGACAACCTGACAACGAACAAAGGAAGACAGAGGACTTAAATACACACAGGAGGTAATCAAGGGGAGTGGAAACACATGAGGGAACAGCTGACACCAATGACCATAATGACAGCACAGGGAGTGTAAAACTAAACACATTGAACATAGGAACACAGGACTCCTACAAAATAAAACAGGAAACATGAGACGCAGACCTGACAACATAAACTTGACAACATGAGACACGCAGACATGAGACACATGAAGGAAGAGGGAGACTAAACACGGGTGTGAGACACAAGGGGAAACTACAAGATAAAACTATAACAACGCAACCAAGGCACAAATGGAAATGAACTTAGAAAACCTAATAACTAAACATATGCCATAAACATTAATTTACAAGTAACTCAAAACGCTGGGTCAAAAGACCCAGGATCGTGACAGTTTCACAAAAACACAAAAAAAAATCTAGCTTTTATTTGAGTTATCTAAAATATTTTTTCCACAGCTAATTTCCATTTTTACTTTAGTTTTAGATAACTATAATAACCATGTTGGGAAAATTGCAGTAGATCAGCAGTTTCTGAAATACTCAATAGCTCTACTCAAGTCACTTTAATAATAATAATTACAGAGTTAAAAGCTATTAAAAAGAGTTAAAAAACAACAACAAAAAAAACAAGAATAGACAAAAATTCCCATCAAGGAAATAGAAATTGCAATATTTAAAATAAGTATAGAGGATTCAAGTTTGAAGTTCATTTATTGACTTTAGAGGAAGACCAAAAAGAAGAGAATTACAGTAACGAAGTGTGAACAAGCATTACAGCACTGTTAGCTGAGACAGCTAGATGGAAGGAATTAATGTTAAAGAGGAAAGAATAGAGAACTAATGATGTTAATGACGCTCTCTTTAAAAAAAAAAAAAAACAATTAAAAAAAACATACTATCAAGGATGACATCCAGAAGGATGGAAGAAAGTAAAGAGTTGCCAATCGGGAATAAAAAACTATTACACTTAGACAAGGTGGATTTGGTGCCAATGAGGAGAACCTCAGTTTTATCGCTGTTTAATTCGAAAAAAAATTGCAGAAGCAGAATTTGATTTCCTGGAGGCAAACACAGAGGACAGTGGTAGTAGGTTTAGTAGATAGGTAGAGCTGGGTGTCATCAGCATAGCAATGGAAAATTATATTAAATAAATCACCGCTCTTCACCATTCTGGTGCTCTGTTTGCACCTCAGCAGGTTGTATTTATCACCTCTAAATGTCTAACTGTGTTTAGTTGATTCCATGTGACTGGCTGATTAGATATTTGAATTAATTACTGAATTTCCCAGAGGAACCTACCCAAGGGATTAATAAAGATCTATCTATCTATCTATCTATCTATCTATCTATCTATCTATCTATCTATCTATCTATCTATCTATCTATCTATCTATCTATCTATCTATCTATCTATCTAATGAACAGTTTGATGTGTACAAAGGATATTATGAGTATTTTGTGGTAAAACATCAACCATCAATAAAACTTGAGTCAAACCAGAGGAACAACAATAAAGTATTTGAGAAGTTCAATAAGGGGAGGTTGACATTATTTTAAGTACAGCAAGTCAGTGTGTAGTCCTACAGATAGAACAAGTGCTAATTCACCTGAAACAATCAGTCTTTTAAATCGGAAGCTAGCCTAGTTCACTGAATGTCAGGGCACAGTAATTTCCCACATGGAAGAAGAAGTCAAGGTTCCCTTTTAACTTATTGCACTGAAGCAGAAACATAATCAGTGCAAAGTACATGATTATTGTGGTAAGAGAAACATTATCAAAAGAACCGTGGGGATAACAGCGCAGATGGAAGGAAAACTAGCACCCTGATGCATTTTCAGCTGTCAAACTGTCACAGAGAATGCAACTGACACATGGCCCACCTGCCTCCTATGTTTCTCTGATATGACAGGCAGCAAGCTAATTTGCTCAACACTCTGTGTCTGAAAAGTCTGGAATCACTGGGAATTGGCCAAGTGAACAGCATTTCAAAGACGCTTGTCATGAGTGGGAATTGAACAATAGCTCCATTCAAAGACTAGAAATCCTCAGATCATTCAACCATTGTAATGTATGCAGGGGAACAAAAAGATAAATAATGATATACTCCTCATTTCTAAAATCCAGACTCCCCGTTACCGATAGTATCAAGGTAGCTCCCACTGCTGACTTTTTCTGTTATTCCTTTTTTCACCTTCTGTTTTCAATGAACTTTTTTTTTCACTGCATATCAGACTACCTCCAGCAGTGACTTCACACATGGATAGGAATTCAAAGTTGTCATGTCAAGTAGGCCTGCTTGCAGTAAGGTGTGACAGTGATTCCACATGCGATGGTTTGGCCTTGTCATTTTCTTTTGGTCATTGTAAAGGGCTTTGCTCCTCCTCGCCAGTGTTCCCTCTGGTGGCAGTGACATGTACAAACCCAAATGGAGGCCACATCAGTGTGCGATCAGTGACTTGAGAAAGGGTTCAGTCTTTTCATATGAGACCATCATGACATACCGCAGATGATACACACGCATACTGTACAAAGGTCTTTCAAGGTAACCCTCAGTGATAGCATGACTGAGATTAAGCTTACCCCAGAGCTGGGGCTAAACAGAGGCTGCCTGGGTTTTGAATTTTCAACAGTTTGTGGTGGAATAACATTTCTTTTTCCAGTTCAGAGAACAGAGGGCCCTTTTGATAGATGTGTGTAGGCAGCAAGAAAAGGCACGCCTGAGCACACACTCATTTGCACGCACATACACACCAAGTGGCAGACAGAGACGGGAGCTTTTAGTGACTGAGGCACTCTGCTTTTCCAGGAATGCGCGGCTGAAAACAGCACTTCAGTGTTAACCTTGAAGCATTGAGCAGTGCTGCCTTCAGAGTACGTGAGAACCCAGAAGGACCACAAAACAAATTATTGGACCTGTAGGCTGCAAGTAAAATTACTTCCCTTTCTGCCTCTTTATTTCCATGAGTAACCCTTCATCGTTTATGTTGACAGAATATTAAAGAGCCTGGTGAGGGAGGATGAAAAAAGGGTACATTCATCACTCCATCTCCTAGTCAGAATTTATTTTTCTTTCTCTGTGGACCACTGCTTTTATGAATGACATCCAAGTGAACAGGCTCACACTTATCTTTTGGCCGGGATATCATCTTATCACGGCACATATAGAGAGGACGAGGTGTGTTGCCATCTAAAGTCAGAATGAGTTTCTCCTCGATCAAATCTATCAGCGTAAAAACACATGGCATGTTCTAAAATGTTGACGCACTCACTCGTCCATTTAGTTCAATTTAATTTTCTGGATTTACACAGCTCTGAGGACTACAAAGGTTCTTGCGGCATATACTGTTAGATAAAAAAAGGCTAACTGCATCCAGCAAAAATCACAACAACACTTGAGCAACAAAAAAAGAGCACGAGATGCGATGTCTCCCAATATAAAATCCCATCTAACATTTATATGATTTCATCCCAAAGAAAAGAACACAAGGTTTGTTTGCAACTAAAATATTAACACTGAGAAAAAGGAAAAAGGAGAGCTCGTGAACAAAACAAGACAAGGAATGAGACATTGGGCGAATTTTACGCAATACAATTCAAATTAAGCAGCTTGTGATATTCACATCAAAGCCTGACTGAATTTAAGACAAATACCTTAAATTAAACAGTTCACCCGCTTGACACACTGTGTGATGAGAGAGACCCATGTAAATACTGCTAAAAGTAATCATGGCGCTAAATTTATTCTGTATGTATTTCTACTTTAAACATGCTCTCCAATATTTCTGTGGTTGCCTTTCTTTTCATTTGTAGCTTAGATTTATTATGGCACATTTTAGAATTGGTTTCATTTTCTTTTCAAACTGTAGAGTGAGATAGGGCCAGAAAAGCTTAAAATCAGCTTATCGTATTCTCTCAAAACTCAACCCATCAAAAACTCAGACTTATCTTGTAAGTGTCGCACATCTCCATGGTATGAGTTGTCATTCTTGGGGAGGTAGTTGACCCCCGGTTGCTCCCTTCCGCTCCACTCCTCAAGGCTCCCCGAGGTATCACTTGTCTGTGATTCACGTTCTTATCTCCTTGGTGCATATAGCGAGGTAGACCACACAGACACAGGTCGCAGGACCAATCGCATCCGCACATCTGAGTGAATTATTCAAATTGCCAAGAGCAAGAGGAGCATGCAACCTTTTCCTGTTACGTGAGAGGAATGGGTGGTCAGGCACCAGTCACTGCAGATCAGACCGTCATTTAGATTGGACAAAAATGTAATTTGCTCTCTTGTATCTGATTTTATTGTAATGGCTGTAATAGTGACTTGGTAATGACCTGGTGTCCGTCTTGCGCTGTGTGCAGCCTTAGTTAATGAAATCACCATGAGCAGTAGCTCATGTGTTCTAAATGAATAACATAGATCATATTTATCCCCATTACTGTAATAAAGTGCATGTATGTGTGGAGGTGTTGACACAAGGCAGCAGAAAAAAGACAGGCAACAGTAGCGTTGTCTGAGCATCACAAAGACCGGAGCTAAAGGTAACAGGGTGGAAATCAATTACATGGTTGGCCCACCTAATTGATAGCCACTTCAGCATGAACATAGATAGCACCCTGAGCAATTTAAAAGCTGAGACTTCCTATGAAGAAAAAGACAATATTTTTGTGCCACCTAAACAATTTTGACTGAATACAGAAAATGGTACTTAAGCATATCTTGATGAGGAAAACAAAACAAAAAAACGTTTTAGTTGAACACATTTTCAGCATAAGCATACATTCTGGTTTGGTATGAGGTGAGTCTGAGAGGTAGTCTGGAAAGAAAAATGTTCACATCTTCAAAAGGTATTTTTTCAGTGCTATTTCAGAGTCATATTTCAAAACATATAATAGTTTTGTACTGGACCATTTGCCAGAAATGGTAAATCGCTGTCACTCTGTCATGTCTAGCTGAAAACAATGCCAATGTTACGCAGTTGCAGAAACCATAAATTTGCCTTAAACGGCAGTCGGTGTTTCCATAGACTGGACAAGGAATACTTTAATGCCAACAGCACCTCTCTCTCTTTAAAAAAAAAAATTGCTTTCCAACCAGTCTTGCATTGAACCAGAGAAAATATCCACACTGAGGAAATAATCACCAAAGTTACCAAAAGTGAGTATCAACTCTCATGCCAGGCAGTCCCCTATCTGCATGTGTGTCTTACTGATCTTTGCCCAAGCCATTCAATTACAACTATATTACCATTATCACACTGCAAATGTTCAAGTGCCATTAAGTTTAGAGTGTAATCCTTTTGTAACCTTCAACATTTCGATTGTTTCATTTCCACTTCTCATTGTAGTAATAAAGGTAATAATGTCTCTATAGCTACTCTTTCATAAGAGATGTCATCAGTAAATGTAAGCAGTCTTGCACACCTGATTTGCTAATGATGCCAATGGCCATCATTCAAATGATGAAATCAATTGAGCGGTTTCTGAAATCGGGCATCGGTACCAAATGAACAGATCAGAACACTTCCACTTATCTGTGGGTTCGCTGAAGATTTAGGTTTGCTTTCCTTTTCCCCCTGCCTTTGGTAGTGTTCCACCTTGCTCATTAGACAGCCCATCACTGCAACTTCTCTCTGCACTATTAAGAGTGAAACATATAAAGGATAATCCATTTTAAATGTTTGCTTTCGAATCTTACTGAAGGTAAAACACAGAAATTAGTGGGCCGGAAAAGACATTAGGGATCTCCATCTTGCGGCCCTGTTCATCCATGCACATCGGTTTGTTTATGTGTTCATGTGTCAAGCTGATTAGTTTCTGGAAAGCAGCTACATGGAATGGCAGATTACCCCACAGACCATTATGAAGGTGTTAGCAGTCATTTCAGATTGATGGCTGCCCATGTTCACTTGGAAATGGAGTCCACAGAAGGGCAACTAAGGCAATTGGAAGATGAGCTATGAATACATGAAAAGGGGGAAGAAAAAAGGGCAACAGGCCTGCCGTGGAAGACAACGTGCTTCAAAAAACTGGTTGTGTTCCTCTGCAGGCACTGCTCTAGTTTACAGACTAATGAGGAAAACTTTTGTTTTGGGCTCTGTTGATGCTGGATTCAAACTCTCTATGCATGAAAATAGTTCCAACTAAGTAAAAAAAAAAACTCCCACTGACACCCTGGCCATTTAAAAATCGGTTAAAAGAAAGTCCAACATGGGCACACCAGTCAACTCTTCATACAGTAAGCAAAAGCTATTGCAGTGAATAAAATTTCAGTTTACGTGCTAGATATCTTGTTTCTTGTTTGCTTTCACTCTCCTAGACAAACACATGAAGAAGAACACTATCCACAGACTCACACAAGTCACCCAGTGAATATAGTCCTAGTGCAGTCACAAAAATGACTGCTCCGAGTGTTCACATTCAGTCAACCACAACAAAAAATGTTTTAAAATTATACACGATAGCATGACTTTCTGGTAATGGAAACTAAAGCAAAACCAATGATTAAAAAAGATGTTTTTTGAAATTACTTCGTAATATTTAAAACAAGAAAAAAAGAGCTGAACTACCCAAAATCATATGAAGAAAAGTCCCAGCAAATCTTTCAATTCCTCTGGCAACCATCTTTGAGCCATTGCCTCCACTCAGTGTGAGTTCAGTACAATAAGTTGTTAATTTGCAGAGGTATTCTGCGGGACCGAATTAAAATTGCTCACCTCCTTAGCTATCCTATGATGCAGCAACAGATATAACTAAATGTGACACTGCAGTATTCATGTTAGTCCTGCTTTTATGTCTGTTGTCTTTAAATTCTTTGAAAGGGTGCCAGGGTATTCCAAGGTAAACTCTTGCCCTCCATATGCCTGAAAACTGTTCCAAAAGAGCTTCATCGCTCATCGCAAGAACTTTAAAGAACTGCCATATATCTATATCTATATATCATATATCTAGACATGCCATCATAGTCGTAAGAAAAGCCAGAAAGAACACAGATCTAATTGTCTGTTTTCTTTTTCATTTTTTCTGCAAAAATGTGTTGTTCTGTGGCTGTGAAATAACAAAAGACACATTAGATCCATAAGCTATTTTTAAACTCTTTTAAATTCATTATTATGTATGTTACAAACATGAGTGTTATGCCAAGATTGCAAAGTCACTTAATCTTTATCCATCCAGTTTCTTAGCACTTTATCCAACTTAGTGTCGCTGGGGGGGCTGGAGCATAAGCCAGCGAGTCTATCTCAGGGCCAACTCTCAAATCCAAATGCATGACCAATTAAGCATTGCCAATTAACCTGATTAAGAAGAAACAAAATTTAAAAAAACAAACATTTTTGAATTACAGTAAATCACAGAAGGTGCATATTTAAGGAAAATATGTTCTTAAGATGATTTATAAACGTGTAACTCCTCATAACTAGATGGGGCCACACACGAACATCGAGCCAAGAACGTCAAGACAAGTCTCGTATGCGTTATTATCATCACACATACTCTGCAGCAACCTTTTTAGATTTAAATGAGAGCTCTGGATTCTTGAAAGAAATCCTGGACCTCCTGGACTGCAGGCTCAGCATGGTGGCCTAGCAGCAGTGTGCGTCTACAGGGATTTGTGGTTTGGGATTACAGTAGAACACAGACGTTCTTCTGAAGCAGCCAAGAGGAGCTGCCAGTGACTGATTGAAAAGAAAAGACACCAGCTGGAGTGTAAAATATGGAAATCTATCTCATGACTATTCCCGGAACCATATGATACCACAGATAAGAAAACTAAAGTTAAGGCATATATAATAACTATATAATATTATAAGCACCTTGTGCAAATAATCCTATTTTTAGTGATATAACTAAATTTGCTGAGGGAAAATTTTGTTCTTTTGCTTTCCGTAAACACATGTGAGTCACCCCACTCTGAGTGCTTTTACATTCAGACAGGAGATTATTTCAGTGTGGTAAGTTATCAGACAACATTTTGATCAGCATTACGAGAAACATTTTAACATTAGAGAGTCCAGAAATGACCATGATGGACAAGTCATGTTTATTCTGCAGGAAACAGTGTGGCCTCCATGGAGAAAGCAAGAAAAATGTGTGTAGGCTGTAGTGCCCATGTGGAAAACCTTATCACAAACCTGCTAATGATGTGTGTTATGTAATTTAACTGCAGTTTCTTCTTAACATTTATTAAATATTTTAGTTCCTTGATCAGTGGTGTACTGACTTGTACTAAATTGTAAGCAATCAGAATAATTTGTTTTTCATTTGCAGCTAGAAACATTTTGTAGAATTATATATATATATAAACACACACACACAAACACAGTAATACAGCAGCTCATTCTTTTAGTCGCTTTAAAAATAAAGGAGGGCCCAGCAGTTTCAAAAGGAAGTGCTCCCATGCACAAATATACACTGCTCAAAAAAAATAAAGGAAACACTTAAACAACACAATGTAACTCCAAGTCAGTCACACTTCTGTGAAATCAAACTGTCCACTTAGGAAGCAACA
>VVHJ01061964.1:0-16463 GCA_015107715.1 Tylochromis polylepis | reverse complement strand
GCAAGATAATGCACGGCCCCATGTTGCAAGGATCTGTACACAGTTCTTGGAAGCTGAAAATGTCCCAGTTCTTGCATGGCCAGCATACTCGCCGGACATGTCACCCGTTGAGCATGTTTGGGATGTGCTTGACCGGCGTATACGACAGCGTGTACCACTTCCCACTAATATCCAACAACTTCGCACAGCCATTGAAGAGGAGTGGACCAACATTCCACAGGCCACAATTGACAATCTGATAAACTCTATGCGAAGAAGATGTGTTGCACTGCATGACTGATTTGTGAACAATGTTTGAGAGAAATGGTAATATTGTGTATCTGGAATGAATTTTAGATCTTTAAGTCCATCTCATGGAAAATCGGAGCAGAAACAAAGGTGTTGCGTTTATATTTTTGTTGAGTGTATTTAACTGACATTTTTTATCGTAACAACCAACGATTTATACAGGAAAATAATGACTATTAACAAGGTTGCCCAAACTTTTGCATACCACTGTATGTAAAGAACAAAGTATTTAATAAGAATATTTCATTCGTTCAGATCTGGGATGTCTTATTTTTGTGTTCCCTTTATTTTTTTTGAGCAGTGTAAATTGCCCACAAGTGTGAATGGTTGTCTGTCTCTCTGTATTAGCCCTGCGATAGACTAGTGGCTTCTTTGTATCTACTCCCTCTTGGTTTTATACTGAGAGAACACGGCATTGCATTTCACTTTTATGCTGATGACTGTCAGAGCTATGTCCCTCTAAAGAAAAAAGGCACATATTCAGTTCAGCCATTACTTCAGTGTCTTGATGACATTAAAACTTGGATGTCTCTTAACTTTTTGAAATTCAGTGATTACAAAGACTGCAGTGATGGTTTTTGGTAGCCCCACTGAGACCCCCAATGTGTATTTAGACTCCTTGGCCCAGTATAATAAGCCAACTGTCACGAAGCTGGGGGTCAAAGTGGACTCTGAACTGAAGCTTGACAGTCAGATTAAGGCAGTCGTAAAATCAAACTTCTTTCACCTGAGGCAGTTGGCTAAAATAAAGCCAATTCTTTTACGGCAGCACTTTGAGACAGTTATCCACGCCTTTGTTAGCACTCGGCTGAATTACTGTAATGCACTTTATATAGGGGTCAGTGCTTCATACATTACTCATCTACAGAGGGTGCAAAATGCTGCAGCTCGTCTTTTAACTGGCACTCAAAAGTTTGAGCACATTTCCCCTATTTTAGCTTCACTTCACTGGCTGCCCATTTCTTTTAGGATTCATTTTTAAATTCTTTTATTTGCTTTCACCCAGGACTGTATGAACTTACTAAAATATAACTTTTCCATTTGGATATACACAGTACATCTTGCTCATTTATATATACACCTACACTTTCAAGTACCACCATACATATCTACATGCGCATACATACCTACTCAACCATGTGTACCCTTTTACATATTGTTGTGCATGTCTACAGAAGTGTCCGTTCAGCACACATTATTCAGTCCTTTGCATACTTGAAAACCATTTCGACCAGTATCTTTGAAACTTTCTTTTACAGAGTCTTAGAGAAAAGGTAATCCTTTCCATTTCACAAATATATCTTTTACTATGGCTGACCATTCTCCAACCATTGGTGGATCCTTGTCCAGCCATCTTTTAGTTATTGCTTTTTTACTTGCCGTCAGGAATATTTTAAAAAGATATTTATCTTTTATACTCATCTCAGCTGGTATGTTTCCCAAATATATTGTGGTAAAGCAGAAATCAACCTCAAGACCCATAACCTTTTTAATCCTCATTAATATTTCTGCCCAGTAAGATTTAATAGCCAGACAATCCTAAAATATATGATAGTGGTCAGCCATAGTGTTGCCACATTGCCTCCGACAGTTACCAGATTCGGGTTTGCAATTCTGAAGTGATTTATACTTGGGTGTAATGAAAAATCTAATACTATTATTCCAGGAAAATTCCCTCCAAAGAGGGGAGCTAGAGGTGCTTATATTTATTTTACAAATATTTAACCAATCTTCATGCGTAAGTGTGATATCTGCTTCCTTCTCCCATCTGTTCTTAACATACTGGGTGGAGTGCTTCCCGTATGATTGTAAACATGAGTACAGTTTAGAGATCAGTCTTTTAGGTATTTTACCTTTATAGGTGTGGACAAATATATCAATGAGGCCCTCATCCTCAGAATTCTCCTTGCAACTTTAATATTTTTGTTAAAATGGTGTCTCAATTGTAAGTATCTATAAAAGTCCGTTTTATACCCTTCCAAGTCCATTCTCTAAACGCCCCGTCCAAATGTGCTGGTGTAAAGTCTGTATCATATCCTACCCATCTTAGTATTCACATTTTCCTTTCCAAATTAAATTTTTTACTTTGTTTGATCCATATATTTAAAGCTACTTTAGTATATTCATTCAGTTTACACACGTTTTTTCTGTTGACTTATATCACCCAGTAAAGACCGTAGAGGTATATCTAGTTGGGTAAGTTCCAAATCTTTCCATTTTGCGTCGTATCTGTTAGTGTAGTGTAGTTTTAAGTGAAAAATTATATAAAGTGATGAAGTAGTCTTACAGCAGCAGTATTAATTTTTTTTTTACTTTAAATGGTTTTAAGGACAAATATAGCAAAGTGAATTAATTAATGTTTTTATTTACTTCATGTTAGAATGTATGTAAAACCCATATATAGTTGATATAATCAAAAATGAACAGTAGATTGCTCTATTTTTAAATCCAGTGACTAGTATAATGAAAGTATTTTGATTTTTGTTGGGTGGTGTATCATATTATAACATTAATTATGTAAAGAAAGTACGAAACTTTTTCACATAAAATGACATAATAAAGCCCAACTAATAACATTAATATTCTGTAATTTTAGGCCTGATTAATAGTATAAGAACAGTGTTTGACCATAATATTAGATAATTTCATTGTTTTTCCACATGTAACTACATTTCAGTTAATATACAAATATATATTTTTCTGGTGCCCCAGAAAAATATGCCAGCGCACTGGACATGGCTTGACGGGCAGGCCGTGCAGGACGTGGTGAGGTGAGACCAGATGGTGCGACGACCTCTGGCTGGGACGTGGCAGAACCAGACATCGTTAAGGGAGCCATAACCAGTTGAGCAGGTGGTGGAGACTGCTGGCTGGGTTCTCTGCAACCTCCAGCAGACACTTGAAGCTGTTCACAACCTCCCCTGCAACCCCAGTGGCAAACAAAATGAGCTCCTCTGGGGATCCAGAGCAAACTGAGTCCTCCAACTCAGCCTCTGGATCCAACCTGGCCTGGGTTTCAGTCCCACAGGGGCTCAGCTGAGCCTCACAGCTAGCATGTCCCATGCAAACAGTTTCTATGCCCCTGGAAGTGGGTGACAGAAGAGCCAGTTCACTGAATTCAGCTTGTTGCAACTTTTCATAACCTGAAACACAGTCAGTGTCATTCTTGGTTTTTATAGCATGGTTAGAAATAGGTTTTTTCGGTACTTAAACAGGCCCCGAACTGGCTCTTCATCTCTGAGAAAGCTGATTCAGTAACACACAACACATTCTCCACCTGACTGTCCATGAAAACATTGGCTATGAGTTCACAACTTGGCGTTGAGTTGAGTCCAGAAAAGAATCGTCTATGGCAGACTTGGAAATGTTAGCTCTGCAGTCATGTAATGGGTGAGCGTTCCCTTCAGAGTCTAAACTGCCATAACCTGAATACATATTTTCATTTTTAACAACAAACATTAGTTCAGAGTCCTTATTCTCAGTCTTTAGTTCACTGAACACAGGAGCAGAAACACACAAACTTGAGCTGGCTGTCTCACACTCACCAGAACTACTTTGATAAATGCTTGAAGCATAGGCAGACTCTACATCATTACAACCCCCCAAATCAGCTACAGTCTCTTTGTTCATATTAACATTATCTTTCCTTCAGTTAAATGAAGTGTGCCAATGCCATATGCTGGAATACAGCCCCGAACCATGATGTTCCTACCTCCAAACTTCACTATTGGTATGGTATTTTTGCGGTGATATGGAATGCCTTTTGACCTCCAGACATGGTGGGTATTATGGCATATGACCAGATTATAATCCCAGTATTTCACAGACGTGTCTTAAATGTTGTTCAGCAAACTTTAAACGTGCTTCAGCATGCTTTTTCTTCTGTAATGGAGTCCTGCATTGTTAGTGTACAAAGAAGCCATGGCAGTTGAGTGCTTTACTTATTGTTTTCTGTCAAAGAATTGTACCTGCTGATTCCATGTCTTTCTGTAGCTCTCCACAAATGGTCCTTGGCTCTTACACAACTCTTCTGATAATTCTTTTAACTGTCTGAAAATCTTGCAGGGAGCACCTGGTCATGGCCAGTTTATAGTACCTGAATCCACCCTTAGTTTTGGGCTTAGGCTTAGGCTTAGGGGGCTTCCCATGATGCAGTACCTTTTCACCTCTTTTCACGCACCATGTGTTTATACACCACCCTCCATTTAATTATGAGTTATTATTAATCTCTCGCTCTCTTCCAGCATGTCTTTTGTCTTGTCTGTCTCCCCCCCCACCCCCAGATGGCCGCCCCTCTGTGAGCCTGGTCCTACTGGAAGTTTCTTCCTGTTAAAAGGGAATTTCTCATTCCCACTGTCACCAAAGCACTTGTTCATGACCTCCAAGGTCATTGGGAGCCCCCCAATGACCTTGGAGGCTGACCTTGGATGGCCGACAGTTAGTGTGACCCAAGTCATACTAACTGTCCCTCGGCTTCTGCGATGCTCTGGGCCCTTCTCTCTGGGTGCCTTTCCTATTTCTTGGGGCTGGGATATGCTGGTTGACTCATACTAGATCTCCATGGTGGCTTTGGGGACTGGCGCAGACTTTCATGCATATTTATTACACAACACGCTGGTGTTCTCGGTGTTCTCTGTGATGGCTGTGTTTCGGCAATTTGGGCAAGCTTGATGGGGACGGAGTTATTTGTACAGCACAAGTTACCACACTACCTCGTATTATCTGTGCTAGTGTACTCACCGTTGCCTGTATGTGTGGATTCCAGGTCTCATCAGTGAGCACTTAGGGGTGTGGTTATTATGTAGATAATGGGTACACACACACACACACACACACACACACACACACACACACACACACACACACACAAAGAGGTGAGAGGGATATATAAAATTAAAAATTAAATAAGTAAAGGTAAAAAATAAATAAATAAATGGGAGGGGGGCTTGCTCAAATGGTGTCATATTGGTGCTTCCTCCGTTTTCTTTGTATTGTTATAGGGTCTTTACCTTACAGTATAAAGCACCTTGAAGTAAATGTTGCTGTGATTTGGTGCTACATAAATAAAACTGAACTGAACTGAAATGATGTTCCTTCCATGTCCAGATTATGGCCCCAACAGTACTCACTGGAACCTCAGTAGTTTAGAAAATTCCATCAGTATGTTTTGCAAAAATAAGGTTGCAGAGGTCTTCCAGGAGCTCATTGGGTTTACCCATTATGCGTTTTTTGTGTGTGTGTGTGTGTGTGTGTGCCACCGTAATAAGACACCTTTTTATAACATTTGAAACTAAACGAGCTAATATTAATTTGGACCAAGTGTCAGGATTGCTTTCTAAATACTGATAGATTTCAGCTGTGGTCATGACTCTCCATGCCTTTTTGCACCTCCCTTTTGTTCCCGTGTTCAACACTTTTTCCCCTGTGTCATTTGTCGTTATTACACATACATTTATTTATGGACATCTATGGTTTGATTCCTTTGCATGTGTGGATTGGATGGGTTGTTAGAGACATCTGGAGAGAATGTCATGTCAGTAACACCTTTAGAAATATATTTACTTAGAAAACTGGTGACCTGTTCAATACCTATTTTACCCACTGTATGTATGAATGAGTTTTTTAGTTATTCAAATGGATTCCATCCATCCATCCATCTTCCACTTATTCAATTCAGAAACACCCTAACCCAGCTATTTCCACCTATGCCCAATTTAGAATCACCTGTTAACGTAACCCCATTCATATCTTTGGATCATGGGGGGAACCTGGAGAGAACAGAGTCTAAAGAACATGCAAACTCCACACAGAAAGCTGGGAGTCTGCATTTAGATCAAAGACCTACTTACTGTGAGGCATCGGTGCTCACTACCACACCACCACACAAGCATGCGGCCCCATTCAATTTAATGAAAGTGTAACAGGTTCACAGAATGAAAACACAGTAATAATTCTCACTTAAAATTGGAGCAGCTGAATTAGATATGATGTAGTAAGGCACAGTTTTAAAAATATTTAATCATGTATATGAATTTTCTTGTTTTTGTCTTTTTTTTTCTCTAAAGCACATCAAAGAAAAATATTCAGGCATACCGATCATTGGAATGAATAGATTTTGTTTATTTTTGTCAAGAAAACAGTGAGTCAACTGCAAAAAGTAATATCTTACTGGTTTACTTTCGGTTCCTGTTGTAACTCAGGACAATGATGTTTATCAGTGAAAGTTGTGACAAGATTTTACTGAATCATAATTGACTGTGTTTTGTATTGTTGAACTTGTGTTCTTTAATTCATGCTTCTGTGGCTCAGGGCCAGTTGCAGCACTTGCAGGAGTCCCAGTAGATGAGGCCAGGCTGGCAATGGTGCAGGTAGGTGTTTCCCTGGAAGCACTGGAAGTAGGTGGTTTTGTCAGCTGAATTCTCATACAGCCCATCAGGACGACCGAAGCAGAAGTCAGCTGCGGGGTCCCTGGTAGTGGTAGGGCGTGGAGTAGTGGTAGGCTTTGGGCCGAAGCCTGTATCATGGGACATTGAAAAATAAGTTATATGCAGAAAGTGACTGAACTTTGATTTTTTTCTTTGATTTTATAAATGCTGAGTTAGCTGATTTACAGTATTTACCCATTGAAATCCTGAGGTGGTTGATGAGAGGATAAGCTCCAGATGAGCAGAAAGATCCACTGAAGTCATCCATATCCAGAGTCCACACATGAGCACCTCCCACATTGTGGGCAGTCATCCACTGGACCTACAGGACAGCCAACAAAAGTGATTATAATAAAAGCAGGTACAATTCAATAGAACAAAACAAATACAAGAACTTGTCTTGTTTGAGGCATGTCAAAACTGTTTACCTTGGAAGAATAGCTGCGCTGGTCATCATAGCCCAACCAGGAACTGCCATAGGTGGCATATGGAACGTTTTGCTCAGAGATCCATCCAAGAGTAGCAGTATTAGTGAAATCACAGACCTGGTAACCCAGAAACAACACAGGCTTTTGTATTGACATTTTCCTTGTTAAGTAGCATGCAACTGGAATAACGGTAAGTGAAGAGGTTCTTCTACTCGAGCACTCACAGGGATTTACACAACATGCATTCATACAAGCACTTTTTCCACACCTAAATGCTTTCTATCCAACATTCAGACTTTAATGAACATATCGGAGAGCAACCTGGGGTTCAATACCTTGCCTAAGGATACTTAAGCATGCAGACAGGAGACTGGACCAGCCAGGGATCAAACCACCAGCCTTCCAATTAGTAGATGACCTGCTGTACGTCCTGAGCTACAGCCACCAATCATGGAGTAGTAGGTGACTTATAGCACAAACAAAACGGAGCTTTTTATGAATGTGTTGTACCTCATAGAAGGCCCAGAAACCTTCAGTGCGAGTGTAGGGTCCAGCATTTGCGGGCCCATTGGCTGGTGCTCCCAGGCCATTTGCACCACTGCTAAGACGGAAGGTCCTTCCATAAGTAGGGAAACCTAGCAGCAGCTTTTCAGATGGTGCTCCCAGAGATACCCAGTAGGCTATAGAAGAGTTCTACAAAAAAGGGAGAAGAATACTGCATAAAACTTAGGCAGCATTTCGGGATCAGTTCTTCCAGTGTGTACCAGTATTTCCATTCCAACGCTGTGGCAAACTTTGCTGAATTTAGCTGACTAAATTAAATATTGGAAAGAAACGGACTCGCTAGGATGTCCATATTTCTTAGAGTTTTCTTTAGGTCAAGTCAATAGAGAACAAGGTTTATAAAGGATGAATAAAAAGTATGGCAATACCTTTCTCATCAGTATTTAAAATGTTTTTTTGTAAGTACTATTCCAACTTTTCATTAAACCACTAAGTACATTTGTTTCACACAAAAAAACTATCATTAACTAAATGCAAGTGAAATTAACCTAATTCAGAGCATCAGTAGCCTCACAAAAAATTATATTCCTACTGTGTGTTGCAAATACATGCAGGGTTTGGTGGCTTTTTAAGTAATGCTGCATCTATTTTGATAGCCCAATAGAGTAACAGCCTCACCACTCATCGAAAAGACTGATCTAAATTTAGATGTCATTCAGAATTGAGAACTTATAGTTCAAAATGATGTAGCACATATTACAGAGTCAGGTCACTTTAACATATTTATTAACTCCAAATCTACTGTATCTGAATATATGATAATTTTTAAAGTTACAGCATCTTGTGCTATTTAAATTTGAGATTATTTCAAGTTAAATATTGACTGGTCAAATAGTCCTGAGTGGCAGGGTTAAACAGTGTTGGCAGTTTGTGTGTCTGTTTGATATGTTACACTTGATTGGTCAACCTTTATCTGAAGAAGAAAACAAAGAACATTGAGCATTTTAATTTGATAAAAAAGGTTTCAATACTCTTGTGGTTATTTTTAAGTTCTAAAATTGTTTAAAGAAAATTAATATGAATGTTCTATAAATGTTACATTATAGCAATAATATGGTCTAACAGGCTTCAGAGTATGCAGGACAACTGTTCCCTGTTATTGGGGGGGTGGGGGGACTCTCTCTTGTATTTTTCACAAATCACTCCTTGTTCATTCTTTCATTGTGTTCTTTTGAACAACCTGGAAGACAGTTGTAGATGTGATGGTGTGGTTCTTACTATATTGTAATGAAGTTGTAAGCCAGAGTCCACAGCGCTCTCATACAGTGGGCTGTTGTGTCCAGTTACTGGATCCCAGTGACCATGGTAGTCATAGGTCATGATGTTGATGAAGTCAAAGTGTCTGTGGGGTTAGACATTTTTGTTCAATGCATTTGTTCATTGGTGAAAGACACAGAACATATGGGACCTTTTTGGTCAAACAGTACATGTAAAATTGGGCTCTGTGTCATTTGAAATAAGAAATGCTAAAAAGCAATACTAATACTTTAAGCAATACTAATAAGTAATACTAATGAGTAATAAGTAATGCTAATACTATCAAGCTCAGTAATGGTGAAAAAAACTTTTTCGATATCTTACTGTCCTGAAAATATTTACAAATGCTGAAATCAAGCTTACGGTGCAATCTTGGCAACTTCATATGCTCTAGCAATGGTCTGAGGAATTGCAGCAACATTGGCCGATAGCAGCAGCTGAGTTCTCTTGTTTTCTTTGGCATCAGCCTCAAATGCTTTTGCAAGCTCCTGCAGGCACAATAACAAAAGCAACGCAGATCCAGTCAGAGAAAATTCTGATTACAGCTATGAAGGATGATTGCTCTCAAAGCAATGTGTTCATTCACTGTTATGACAAAGGGTTTTTTTGGTTTTTATTGTATATTGTAAAGTGGGAAGGAAAAGAATGGCGACATAGGGAAAATGAACCTGAAGAAGCAAAATGAAAGAAAACAGGGTTGGGTACATCCATGCTTTCATCAGTCTGTGCCACAGGGTACTGAATGTAATACAAGAAACAAGATTTCCAGTAGAGTCTTATTTCAAGGTTGAAGACACACTGGACCATATTTTAATTTAATATTTGTGAGGTTTAACATATGAGGTCATGGAGACACTGAATGGACTGAAAGCTATTTTGGCTGTTCTGTTTTACAAGAATTATTTCATTTCACCAACAAAATTTTGCAATGCAGTGGTCAATAAAAGTTCAACGCAAAGTAACTTTTTGACCGGCTGAAATTAACCCAACCAAAAGAATTCAGTGGTAGAGAAAACACTCCCAACATCCATTCATTTTCTTCTGCTTATTCAATTTAGGGTCCTGCTGCCACAGGGTGAGAGGCAGGTTACACTCTTGATAGGTTGCCAGTTTTTCACAGGGCTAACACAGAGAGGCAGGCAACCATTCACACTCATATTCACACCTACTGTCACAGCTATTGTTGCCGTGAGGTGACAGCGCTAACCATCATGCCACAATGCAGTCTAGCTTCAACATTGTATTTAAAATTTAAGGCCATTGTGAGCTGTGTTTACCGTGACCAATAGAGTGAACTTCTGCTTGTCCCCTTCTGGGCTACCATTGTGTCCAGGATATTCCCAGTCCAGGTTTAACCCGTCAAAGTTATGGGCGTGCAGGAAATCGATGGCAGACTTGATAAAGAGTGCACGATTCTCAGAACTGGCAACCATAGCAATGAATCTGGTGGGATGCAAGGAAAAACAAAACATGACATCTCTTCTACATGAAAGTAATAGAGGAAGATTTGTAAAGTAGATATGAGATCTGAGAACTGGTGTATGTGAAACTCACGGGCTCACTCCATTAACTGTTCCTCCAACAGTCAGCAGAGTCTTCAGCGCAGGGTTGCTGTTAGCAGAGAGTAAGAGACACACAGACATAACCTTAAATAATTAAGGAACACCTTACTTCCAATCAGATTGCTGTGATCATTGTGATCTAAATAAGTAAAAACATTGTGACAGAATTCAAGGTTACTCATCTTTCTTATTTAAATGTTCTTCTAAAAGCTACTCGCACTATGATGGAAAGCTATGATGGAAACACTGAAATATGGTTTTTGGCTTAAAAGTGGTTGCAGGCTAATGTTAAATTGTTAATACTGTTAATACTGGTGCATAGCCTGACCGACTGTGACTGAGTAAACTCACACATTCTTGAGGCTGTTGAGGCTGGCGTACAGCTCCTTATCATTCACCTCAACGGGGCTGATCTGGTTGAAGCTGTTAATGGTAGCCAGAGCATAGATAACATGGGTGCACAGAAAGGGATCGATGTTGTCTGGTGTGAATTTGCCAGCACTTGGTCTGTACTGGGCCCAGTTGGTCATATGGCACACCAGCTTATTGGCTGAACCTAAGGGCAGATAAAGCAAAGACTCTTTGGGTTTGTTCTGAAACTTTGATGATGGTGGCAAGACTCGGTCAGTGAATGCAGGTACTTACCAATGTGTATAATGCATAGAATGCCCAGAGCTGAAAAAAGGAAAAAAGAAAACGTGAAAAAATAACAGGTGGTGAATACCAGGCATGTATGCGACTCGGCAACAAGACGACTAATTGTTACCACTGATACCAGATGTACTAGTCGTTAGATATAATTGTTAACATTTTAATTGATGCCCAGTGCTGGTAAATTGATGTGTTTTAAATGCTATGCAGCCATCTGCCACCAGATAGAGCATTGCTGTTGATAAATGCCATAAATCAGGGGTGGGCAATTCCAGGCCTTGAGGGCCGGTGTCCTGCAGGTTTTAGATGTGTCCTCGATCCAACACAGCTGATTTAAATGGCTAAACAACTTCCTCAACATGTCTTGAAGTTCTCCAGAGGCCTGGTAATGAACTAATCATTTGATTCAGGTGTGCTGACCCAGGGTGAGATCTAAAACCTGCAGGACACCGGCCCTCGAGGCCTGGAGTTGGAGACCCCTGCCATAAATCCTTCAATCTTGGCCTGAGCCCCGATCCCTAGTAAATACATATAATCTTTATCCAAGACAGAAGGATAGAAAAAATATTATGCATAATAATTACAATAATAATAATAATAATGATAAATTCAGTATTATAATGCCGATGCTCTACCTTTCAATAAATTAACAAGGAAAAATGAATGAATGAACGTTATTTACCTATAAGAAGTTTTGCCATGTTGTTGTCTGGAGACTCCCCTGGTGTCCTTCTATAGAACTGAGCTGCTGAGTAATTATAAATCAATGTCATTAGATAGTGTATCCTACACGAGTCACAAAATCAGAGCTTCAGCTACAATTGCTCCTTAATTAGTCAGATGAACATTACCTGAGTTAAATTTTATAGATGTTATAAACTGAAAGCTTTTAGGTTTCAGACATTCAACTGTATGCTAGAAACAGCTATTATTAAAACATACACGACAAACAATCTAAAAACTCACTGAATCCTTAATCTGAGACTTATGTGTAGCTACTAGTATGTGCACTACAATGTAAAAACAATATTCCCAGTTGCAGCAAAATACTAGCTGTGTACAACACAAATCAGAACCCGACTGAACCCATTGATCTCATTACCTTCCTGCAAGACACACTGGAGCAGACTACAGAGCTTGATGGAGTTGGACAGATTTATATCTTACTCATTCTTGACTAATAGAAGGTGTCAAAGTGCAAGTGATAAAGATTCAGGATGGTGGGAGTCTAGCTGACGTGTCTAATAACCCCCCTTTCAAGTAAGACATGGTAAACCCAATGAATAATTCGACTTGGAAATGAGCAATCAGATCAATAGCTGACATTGTAATGATAAGCGTAATCAGTACTGTATCTCTATTAATTAATAACAGCAATTTATCCAGCCATACATGTTCTTCTGGTTAACCAATTCAGGTTTGTATGGGTGCTGGAACCTATCCCAGCTGTTAGGTTGAGATAAACTATAATGATATAGTGTGAGCAGAATGTTCATTGGTTGTAGATTAAAGACAAACTGCAAAGCCAAGTATTTAGCACTTTTGAACACATTTCTAAAAATGTGGTACTGTGTATAAAATGGCTGTAAGTTGATGCAACACTATTTCAAACCCTTTGAATTAAAGCTGAAAGTTGATTTGATTTAAAACAGTGACCATCCATTCAGAGGTCACAGGCTCCACAGGATCCATTCATCCTCTGCCCCGTATCTGCTTCTGGGTCACGGGAACAATCTAAGCAGGAACGTCCAGCCCTCACTCATGCCAGCAACCACCACCAGCTCATACAGGGGATGACACCAAGGCATTCTCAAGCCAGCTGAAAGATATAATCTCTTCGGTGTGTCCTGGGGCTGCCCTGGGGCATCCTCCGTGTAGAACGTGTATGAAACACCTCAACTAAGAGGCATCCAAGAGGCATACTGGTCAGATACCCGGAGGGGGCATCACACTCAGTTGCAAACCACCCTAGACCACATGGGTCAGACTCACTGCTGGAAATATGAACCAAACGGTCACTGTGGTTGTACAGGGACTGAATGGCCTGTAGTAATGGCCCAGTCAGTTCATAGCTCTCAAATGCCTCCCTCAGGATTAAAGGTATTGCACTTTCTAGGTTTGAAACATATCTAATAGACTAAAATTTGGTCACATAAATTGAGTCTTATTCACACACTAAAGTAATTATGGAGTTCCACAAGGTTCTGTGCTAGGACCAGTTCTGTTTGCATTATACATACATTTTCATTGCTATGCAAATGATACTCAACTTTATCTATCTATAATGTCAAATGACACTCACCAGTTAGTTAAAATTCAGGAATGTGTGAAAGACATAAAAATCTGGATGACCTCTAATTTCCTGCTTCTTTTGGGACAATACTGAGGTTATTGCACTCTGCCGCAAAAATCTTAGAAACATGGTGTCTAATCAAATACTTACTGTGGATGTGTTCAGAAAGGTGGGATTCAAAGAGCTGAAGTCCCCCCAGCTTCCCTCTCATTACATCAACAGTTTATCTGTATATGCTTTTGCTAATAGTAAATCTTTATTTTTAGTCAAAGGTATAATCAAAGTATAAATTTAATTAATATGGTGAATGAGAAATGCAGTTTGAGTAATGAAATGGTTCTAATACCTGACCTTCTGACCCTTTACTGTGATTTGGTGTGTGTGTGCGTGCGTGCGTGCGTGTGTGTGTGTGTGTGTGTGTGTGTGCTTCCTTGCCGGGATTGTTTGTACCAGCGGAGAATGTGTTCAAACATGGCAAACAGCCCAGATCTTGTCATGACAAGGGTTCCTCAGACATAAGAGGTGTAGACATCAGAGGCAGTTAGAACTTGACGAGTCTCGTCACCCCACCCATCAGCTCCATCTACCTACTGGTAACACTCAGGATCAGGAACTGGACTTTGTAAACAGAGAGTCAATCCATACTTCCTGTATTGGGGTGCTTGTTCCACAGATCAACAGAAGGTAAAACAATAAGAAATCTTGGAGTCATTTTTGACCAGTAAATTTCCTTTAATGAGCATATTAACTATTATTCAGAGGGAAGAGGTGAATGAAGGTCTGGAGTTTGTGTGTATAAACTACTTTCTATTCATCGTTAGTCATAATTAGTCTCTGGCTCTTTCCCATAGCATGTCTTTTGTCCTGTCTCCCTTACCCAATCCCCAAACAGTCGCAGCAGATGGCCATCCCTTCCTGAGCCTGGTTCTACTGGAGGTTTCTTCCTGATAAAAGGGAGTTTTTCCTTCCCACTGCTACCAAGTGCTCAAAGGGGGCCATCTGATTGCTGGGGTTTTCTCTATATTATTGTAGGGTCTTTATCTTGCAATATAAAACACCTTGAGGTGACTGTTGTTGTGATTTGGCACTATATAAATAAAACTGAATTGCAGCCTTTACCAACTCCAGGTCAGTGAACTTCTGCTGAACTTCCTGACTGCAGAGTCTTCTTGCAAACCCGACAACACCACACCTTCATGGCTTGATCTCCCATTCACTTCCATTTATGACCCGCTAGGAGCCAAGCCCAAAGTGGGGACCTATTCCACACCACTTCTTTGGAAACTTGGATCATCATCCAGGGAGAGAGGAAACAAGGAAGAAACTCTTCCCATAACCCACTATGGGGATGTATTGCACTGACCAACAGGTTTGATGCACAAAGGAAGATAGTACGTGAGCGCCTGTCCCTTTCTTTGAAACACCAATATGAGCCCACAAAGGAATCACCCACCTTCACCACCTCTTTCAGAAGGATCAATTGATATTCTTCAGTATGCTTGTCCAGGAGTACAGAATTGGCACTATCCAATTTCTTCAGTACCAACATTTAAAATTTATAATTAAATCCAAGATTACAATAACAGATAATCTACTACTTCCCTCCATTAACTGAAGAGATCATGAAAATCACTCACCCCAGAAAAATAACCTTCAAAATATACAAAGTAATTTCAAATATTGATGTATCCATCACGCTCCAATATACAAATGGGAAAATGACCTGGAGTACTCCCCCAGCTTGGACTTCTGGACAGAAATTTGCAATAACATTTTCTCCATGACCAAAAATGCAGACTTACAACTTACACAGTATAAAACAATTCATATGACCCACCACCCAAATGAAAATGTTTAAAATGGGTTTTAGGACGCACAGACACTTGCTCAGAGTGCACTTTAGGGAGCTCAGACAATTACTTTCACGCCACATGGGTGTTTCACCCAGTCCTATCCTTTTGGATGGCAGTGACTGAGAGATTATCCAGTATCCAAGGCTTTAGATTCCCTACATCTCCATCACTGTGCTTCCTTGGTAATATTACAAAATTTGACCAAATCCCTGGGAAATCTAGGAACCCACTCCTTATCTCTCAAGCTATCACCAAGAAAATTATATGTTTAAATTGTAAATCAAAACGATCACTACACCTGAACCACTGGATCAGTATTCTTACACAATACATCAGTTTTGATAAAATAACATATTACCACAGAAATATTATACCTTTATTCAATGATATCTGGTACCTGTTGTAGGACTCATCTCAGTTTGGATCAGATGCCAAGGGCTGAAGCCACGCACATAAGAATTACAGCTTTCTGTTGTTTATCGTTACTGATCGTCCTCATTCTTATTAAGATTCTTTTTGACCAATATGGTTGTTGTTAACACCATCCGAAGTATTATTATTATTACTGTTATCACTACTATTATCAGAATCATAAAGAATCAACATTTTTTTATATTATGCATTGCATATTACAGTATGTCTTAGTTAAACATGTAAATACCTTGCCCCCCACTCTAGGTTCCTTTTTATCTGATTGATTTCTTTGTGTAAATTTGCTTTAATTCATTTATTTTCTCTACTCTATTGGCAGTGATGATGATGATTATTATTAATATACCAGTGTTTTTGTGTTATCACTATTACTACTTATTTTCTCAGTGATATACACTCAACAAAAATATAAACGCAACACCTTTGTTTCTGCTCCCATTTTTCATGAGATGGACTTAAAGATCTAAAATTCATTCCAGATACACAATATTACCATTTCTCTCAAACATTGTTCACAAATCAGTCTAAATGTGTGATAGTGAGCACTTCTGCTTTGCTAAGATAATCCATCCCACCTCACAGGTGTGCCACATCAAGATGCTGATCTGACATCATGAGTAGTGCACCGGTGTACCTTATACGGCCCACAATAAAAGGCCACCCTGGAATGTGCAGTTTTGTCTCACAGCAAAATGCCACAGATGCCACAA
>VVHJ01061958.1:0-13754 GCA_015107715.1 Tylochromis polylepis | reverse complement strand
TTTAATATTTTTTTAAATTTTGAAAAAAAAAAAAAAAAAAAAAAAAGCAATCTGGGAAAACACTGGGCTGATTTTATGACTTTTCAGGGTTTCCAGTTGTGAATATAATGCTCCAATATCTGGATCGGATATGCGTCTGATCCCGACTTAGAAATCAGTGACTGTGGGCTAACAAAACGGAGAGCTGACAGCAAACAGACATCAGTGTGGAGATAATTTATGCCTGGTACACTTTTTCTTTGCATGTTTCTAAGTTGTTGTTTTTTTAATTAACTGCAGACGGTGGTCAAAGTGAATCAACATGAGTGACAGGCTCAGATGAGACAGTGCTTTCTTTCACACTCTCATTTCGTTCATGTAACACTTGCAGGAAGCTTTTAGAGCGCTGACAGTAACATAACATGCTGTCAGCACCTCGAATAATATTTCACTCCACTTTCTTGTGTCTCTTGTCATCTCCACTCCAGACACGGTGCGTTTATGAGGGCAGGGAAAATGAAGAAACTAACAAGATCATAAACAACATCCGGATGCAGTTATTTAATAGATATTATTATACTAATAAATACCAGTTTGACACACACACACACACACGCGCCAGCATGTGGAGCTGACAGAGAGAGGAGAAATGAAATAATGTTAATCAAGCCAACGACAACATGTTTGTTATCCAAGTGTCATAAAAGCTTCCCAGCAAACGATACAGAGAACCAACGTAACCAGAAAGGAAGAAGCGTAATTGTTTTGATCTTTTCAGTCTTGTGAGCTCACTTTGACCACAGTCTTCAGGTAAGTAAAGAAACCTCTGCAAACACACAAATAAAAGCTGCTGGTGCAGCAGGCGTGAAATACCACCAAACTGTTGCTGCTTTTGCAGGTGAACAGAGACACCTTGAGTGGGCAGGTTGTCACCTATATCTGATCTAACTTTTTGGACGTCACATTGGACGAATATCCAGTCCACACATTGGTCAATGCATCCCTGTGTCACATTTTATATTATAAAGTTAGTAAAGCCACTCAGACTGAGTTGAGACTGATTTTCCCTTACACATAGAAGCATAATTCCCAATCTCTTCCTCACAGTGAGGAACGCTGCATATTCATTTAATACTGGTAATCAGATCAGTACTTGATATTACGGGGCGATCGTGGCTCAAGAGTTGGCAGTTCGTCTTGTAATCGGAAGGTTGCCGGTTCGAGCCCCGGCTTGGACAGTCTCGGTCGTTGTGTCCTTGGGCAAGACATTTCACCCGTTGCCTACTGGTGGTGGTCGGTGGCGCCAGTGTCTGGCAGCCTCGCCTCTGTCAGAGCGCCCCAGGGCAGCTGTGGCTACAATGTAGCTTGCCATCACCAGTGTGTGAATGGGTGGATGACTGAATGTGTAAAGCGCTTTGGGGTCCTTAAGGACTAAGTAAAGCGCTATACAAAATACAGGCCATTTACCATTTTTACCAGATACCACATAAAAATTGCTGTTTGCCTTTGTCAGAATAAAAGCCTGCTGAATTGTGACTGCTCAATGATAGTCTGACTACAAATGGAGACCAAATAAAACCTTGAATACATAATATTAACATGCTGACATTTCTTTATCATTCAGGATTAAACTGGGTATTAAATAAGCCATCGGGTAATTAACAGGTTAGTATAACGGATAAATATTGTGCCGTACTTCAAAAACAAATATTTTTGTGTTTTTGACCTTTTGAAATCAAATATTTTTGGGCTTAGCACCATTGATTGGGCAAATATCTGGCCTTTTTAGGATTCAGTGCTGACTGAACACTCTCATTTTACTTAGTAATGCATTAACAATTTCTTCAGCTGTGCACTTTTGCTGCAGTGCAGGAGCAAGTTTTTGACACTGAAGCAAAAGATCCTTTAGATATAAGCTCCGTCACATCAGCAAATATTTGTAGTTGGAGAGGAACAGTGAAGTTACTTCTGTAGAGGCAGAAAAATGCAAATCCAAACATTAGTGGCTCTGAGCTGCAATTCAGTCTAGCAACACATCGAATAAGTGACCGAGAGTCTGTTATCTGAGCGCTTATTTGAATATGTGCAGACTTGCCAGAGCTGATATTAAGCTCCAGACACAGCTGGCAGGAACAGGCGACACAGAGCTCACAAATGAATATGCTGCTCACCATCTGTTCCTGCGTGTTCCTCTTAGCATCACTGAAGGCTTGCTGTAGTGTGCCAAGCAGCGTTTCTGATTCCTGGACTCTCTGCACGAGGGCAGATACCTACAACACACATGCACACAAAAAAACCCCATTAATAAGACAAAAGAAAGCAGGCCACAGTTACACAGACATGCAACAGTTATGCAGAGGGCACAAATTACTTGAAATGGTGAGATCACAGATTCAGGAACTAGTACACTAGCTCAAGCCAGCTGTGGGCAGTGTTGCACCCATCCCATATATCTAAATGAACCCCTGGTTTCAGAAGTGACAAAATGCATTCACACACTTTGTTTTTTTTAAGAGCCTGTGGTCAATGTGACAAGTCCTGCAATGAGAAAATAATGAGGTTCATTGTAGGGACAACACAGAAGCAACATTCCACTCTCAGTTGCGCTGCAGGATGGCTGCACAAATGCAACCAGATCTCAAAGAACAAAGAGAAAAAAAAATATTTCCACATTACTTCCTGTGAGAGAACTGCCTTTCCTAAAACCTGCATTTTTTTTTTTTTTTAGAAGTAAACCTAATAAGACACCTGAAGGCAGACAGTGTATTTTCATGACTCTCTGAAAAGTGCATACGAGTGTGCAGAGAGCATGGCAGCACAGTTTGCTGAACTGATTTGCTGGAAGCCTGAGCTGCACCCTGGGGTGCACAGAGCAGCAGCGCTAGATAAGAAAGAATCCATTATCACACATCATCTGTGGGCAAGTTAGCAACAACAGTGTGTTCGAGGATATTAACAATAAAGGCCGATCACATCCGCTCAACTCGACGCTTAGAAGCTTCCCTTTTCTTATTAGGGGAGAGGCAGTTTAGTAATGAAGCAGATTTTTGGGAAAGCTTTTCTACATTATCACTCTTATGTTTTCTTAAAGGGCGAAAACATTTGCCTGGACCAGTGACGTCTAATGATGTGTAAAAGTTTTGGACAGACTGGATGCCGCATTTCTACAGAGCCTAACTGGTAACATGAGTGGAAAATTTCAGTGTACAGATAAGGTCAGTCAAAGTGTTTGTGAGGCCACAATATGCAGAATATCTGCAGGGCTGTTACTACTCATGAAACAGGGATGAAAGTTGGAAAACGTGCCGTGGAAGCTTTGACCCAAACAGATCTCATTCAGAGTGACGCTACAGTTTTAAGTAAACAAAGGAAATACACCCGATATCTCAAGTGATATCTATCACTTTTTAAACACTCAACAGGTCACTTCCCTCTGCTGATAAAAGTGCTTCCTGTCAACACGCTCAATGGCAAATGTGTGCAAACGCCTCTTCACATGCACGTAGACATAGTTCGATGCAGAGGCTACCCAATCATGTGATCACTGATGATTCTCAGCCAAAATAGGGAAAAGGACGAGTTGCTGCTTTAACTGGAGGCGTTTAAGTATCTCTCAGGGTCTTCTTCACAAGTGAGGGACGGGTAGAGCAGGTAAGCAGCAGACTGATAGGTGTAGCAATGATGAAGATGTGTTGCAGTGGAGAGAGCTCAGAATAAAGGTGAAGATGTCAGTTGATTGGCTCAGTTACATCTGTAGCCACAAGCAATGGATACTGAAAGAATCAGATAGTGAATAAGCTTCCTCTTACAGGTGGCTGGCCTCTCTCTTACTGAGAGGGGGGAAAAAAAATGCCAGTAACCACTCGGTAATTAACATATAATGCAACAGCACAAGCATAAACGTCAGTAACAATGTCAGCCGCTTACGTCGGTTACATCGTAGGCTCTACAAAGACTCCCCACAGTTTGTTTAATATACAGCACCCTGAGGCGACTATTAGCAGAAAAAATTAGTCAATCACTGACCGATCAGTCAACTGAGACAGTAAAGTCAACAAAACTGAAGACTGAAGGTGTTCCTCAGGGGTCAATGGATTTATATCAGAAATTTTCTTATAACTGTAATGTCTGTTAAATTAACCAAGAAAATTATACAGAGAGCCATAAGTGTTAAGAAATGTAATAACGTTACACTACCAGCCCTGCAAACCACCAGCGAACCGCCACCTTAGTGTTAAATCAGTTTCTGACTGATCTGCAGTGTAAAATCAAAGTTGCAGTTGTGGCTCTTCTCGTCATCGCACCCACAGGTATAAAGAGTAAATAAAGAGGCTAAAAGCTTCAGGCTCACAACTGCTGGCCATGCTGCTGTTGCCCTGGTAACAGATGAGAGAGCTGATGGGACTGGGCATATAGAGATACAGGCGTATATAGAAGATAAATTTAGGACTTTTTAGGATCTTGTACATGAACAGACAAACACGTATGAAACTGACTTTCTGTGGATCTGTGAATGTATATCAATTAACTACAGTGACAGCAACAGTGAGTATGGGTGCCCTGGATTGAGCAGGTGCATGGTGCCAAACTGTTAAAAACGGTGTTTCACAGTTTCATTGCCGGTTATCTCTCCTCCCGCTGTGGCAAGTCATCCAAACATGAAAGCAGTGCTGATGCAAAGCTGCACCACCTGCACACAGATGGTGCCCATTTTATCACACAGGAGGTTAGCACCTTCACTTTTATCAACACGTTACTGCTCTGAAGTACTAAACTTCCTTTCCACTGAGCCAATGCAATACACAGAGGAAGACGGCCTCAATAATTATACAGTAACAACATTTTTGGTGGTGACACTAAATAATTTGAATAACTAGCTTTAACTAAGGCCACCTCTTGCCTTGTTCACAGTAGTTAGCCCTTCCATCTTTCTTATAATCATCACCTAAATCAGGGTCACTGGTTTTTAATCACCTCGGCGAGTTCATGTTTCCAAAAGTTGCTTTCTTTCTGAGGTTTTGTCACTGAAGGTATTATTAACTTATATTAATACGCATTCATTGAGTAGATCCATCATTTTAAATAGACTAATTTGCTTTACTTTTTATACATTTTCTTTCTCCCACTGTTCTGGGTGGTAGCCTGTTACCTCATAGTACCATCTCACCTCAATAGAGCACTTTGCTCTCACACTGCAGGCTTACTTGTGATTCCAAGTGTCTTCACCTTATAATACAAAGTGTCTTAAAGTGACTGTTGTTGTGATTTGATTCTATATAAATAAAAGTGAATTGAACTGAATGCTCCCCGAGTTGCTCCGGAGGAGATTTCGGGGAAAAGCCAAGAGTAGGAAATAAGAAGATAAACTGTTCCAGCCATCATAAGCTGGGAAAATGGGTCCTTTTACAGTAAGAGCTGATGTGTTTCATGGAGATGTTGGTAAATTCACACTTCCTGGAGAAACATGTGACCGTACCTGGCGTCAGGGCTTTTTTATTAAGCCGAGGTCATCCAAGTGTCTGTGGCTATGGTGAATGCCTGTGGATAATGAGTGGATCTGACAACCCTCTGCACCACTTACTGGACATGCAGCAGAGCACATAGCGCTCTCTTCTCTTTCCCCTCACCCCTCCCCGAGCACAAAGGTTTCTTCCTGTTAAAATGGAGTTTTTCCTTTCCCATTGTCACCAATGGCAATGGGAAGTAGGGGGCTGTGTGATTGTTGGGGTTTTCTTTGTAATACTGTAGTGTCGTTAACGTAAAATATCAAGCGCCTTGAGGTGGCTGTTGTTGTGATTTGGTGATAAGTAAAGTGGATTGATTTTAATGTTTTGGATGGTGTGACACAATAACTTCCCAACCAGCTCTTGTAAATCTGCTTTAATGTAATAGAAAGAAGCACTCTTTGAACAGTATTTAAGGCTCTACATTGGTGTATGTGGGTCTTTTGAGAACCAGAGAAACGAACTACACTAATTGATCAATGCAGAATCTTTGAAGTCTCAAAAAGACAAAAAAAACAGAACAGCGGCTACGTGTATGTAGATGGCTGACTGGCTGAAAAGTTGGCTTGAACAGGAAAGAGATTAAAAGTGTTGTTCACCACAAAGAGGAAGATGTGTGGGGAAAAAAACCCCACCAATGAGCTCAGACAGAAGCTGCAGTGGGAAATTGCAGCTAGAAAGAAATTCTTAATCTGTTATGACTAAAATTATTTTTTGGGACTGCCTCCAGCTGACCACACACAGCCACCATGTGTAGACATGGGTTTACAAAGCTCGGTACAGCACCAGTGCCATGCTGGGACCATTAAACTCAAGAACTTGCTTGAGCTGTTTTACATTTTTCTTGAGTATGACAGCTGGGATAGTCTCCAAGACGATGGCTGGATGAAAATCCAGTGAAAGTAACGTGTATGTCAGCGGTTACAGCATGAATTTGAACTCCTTTTAAGTCATTCAGCAGCCTTTTTACTATGCTTATGTGCAGATGTGGTAAATGTGGACACTGGCCAAAAATCTGCTCTGTTGGTTTTGTCTGTGAAAAATAATCCGCCAGATCTCACACCTAATTTAACCAACAAATGAACAAACACAGCTAAAAGCAACTCAAATAAATCCAATTATACTCCAAACGAATGATTTTTCCACAGTGATTATTCCAATGTCATTAACTCTGACTTGAGTATGACACACTGGAATAAAAAGTGGGGGGTTTAAAGTCTTTAGATCCACATGGACATCAGAGCCAAGAGAACTCCTTTGAAATAATAAAGTCACATGGTCCTGACCTTAGCAGCGGTTTCCTCGTTTCCTGCTTTGACTGAATCTTCCAAATTCTGCTTCTCAGTCATCGTCCTCTCCAGCTGATCGTTGGCCTGACGTAGCATCACCTGCAGCTTCTTCACCTGAAGGACAGTAAGAATGGACAACCCCTCTGATGAACACTGCAAGTCAAACCGTTAACCTTAAATATTTGCTTGATGTGATCAAAAAGCAGTAGCGTGAAAGCAAAGGCCCAAACCTGATCTCTCGTCTCGGCCTCCTGTCCTTGGATGGCCTGAAGCTGCTTCTCGTAGTTTGAGCACATGTCGCACCTTCGTCCGAGCTTCCTGCCGGCATTTTTCAACTGGCAACAGATAAACAAGAAACTCATGTGATACAAAAATACTTAACAATGCTCAATAATGATGCTCAGCTCTAAGAAGAAGGCCTTTTAAAAACAGCCCAACGGCATCAAATTCAGACTTTGTTGTGACTGAAAACAGGAAAAAAATGAGTCTTCCAGATTTCACAGAAGCGAAGCGCTAAGTGGAGAAGGCTGATCTCCTGATATCCTTCAGCATGCGTCAAGTCTCTCTAAAAACCAAAATAACAGAAGCTGTTTTCAGCTACTCCCTTATTCACGAGGGGTCGCTTCACGGCAGGTAGCGCGCATGTTTGACTTGGCAGATTTTTACACCACATGGCCTTCAATGTCCAAAGGGATCTGCCAGGGATCTTTCGCTCGTTAGGCGACTGTGTAAACGACTGCACTACTGAGCCGCTACAGACTAAAAAAAAATTAAGATAACTGAAAACATATAAAGATGAGCCGGTGAGATGGCCACACTACTCATCTCATATTTGCTGTTCTTGTTTTATTACTACATTTAGTCAGCTATGTTCATTGTGTTCAGGGTTTATTACATTAAATTATCACCATCATTTTTCTTTACTGGATTTCAATTAGATTTTAAATTACTGAAATGTTTGTTTTGTCATATTTTATTGAGTGATATATTTATTCTATTTATTTAAGCCTTTTTACAGACTGTGTTGAATTATTGACTGGTTTAACATTGCAGTTTTCCCAACTTTTGAAGAAAAAGGAGGAAAATGTTTTTTCTTTTCTAAATGCTGGGAAATAAAAATGAGCAAACGATCAAAAAAAAAAATTGCACTACAACATATGCTGCTCTGATGTCGAGATACAAAGACGAACTCCCTGGGAAATAGCGGTCAGGAAGTAAAGATGTTAAAGCACAGTAAAAACCTTGTGCGCTGTAAAAAAAAAAAAGGTTACGTCCAGTCATAACCATTAAACCCTTTGAACCACCTTTGACCCCTGGAGCGCTCAGACCATTAAAGCTGTTGTAAAGCCTCAGTGATGCACCTCTTGCTGTAGTAGGTTCCACTCGCTGTCGCTGACGAGCCGGTAGCCAGCAGGCGGTAAATAAGCAGTGTCTGGGGCATGAGAGATGCTGGACAGCAGTGACGCTGTCTCCTCCTGCTCTGGGGTCATGGCTTTGATCGCCTTCTCCTGGTCTTTAGTCAGCAGGAAATGACTTGTCGGCAGCTTGATTGAGCTGATTGACGCAGTCTCCCCAAAACTACTGTCTGTCACCCCGCTGTCGGCCCCAACCAAGGGCCCAAAGTCCGACTCGTCTAAGTGGCCTGCTGATTTGGCCTTGTGGTTCTGGCCGCCGAGACCCTGCTGGGCAGAGAGCGAGGAACCAAGGCTGTCTGTGGACTGAACTCGCCGCAGGTTGTCCTTGTAAGGGTCCATGGGGCTGCCCGTCACCACATCAGTGTCTAAAGAGTGCATAGAGCCGTGGGCGCTGTGATTCACATGAGGCTGAAGGAGAAAGATGAAAATGGCATCATTTCAGGAAAAAAACCTTTTATGGTATCAGATTTATTTAATAAGAGGGATGAAGCTGGGCAGACAATATATTTCATTTATCTTTTAAATATATAATTTATAGTAACACTTGCCAGAGTGTTCACACTTCTGCTGTAAAGCCAGTGGTTAATGTGCTAGTCTCCTGAGTCTCTCACAGCGTGGGCCTCTCAGTACCCACATCTGCACCCAAAGACCTTTCTAGGTGGTGGCTGCTGGCTAGCAAAAACAACATGATCCCCGACCTCCTCCATCTCTTTTAATCCACATTTATTTAATCATTTTAATTTGAATAATAACAACTCAAGTTCAAGGAAATCCCCTGTAAAAATGTTCCAGTTTTTAAAGTTCATTGTTAGATGTGCCCAAGTCTGCCATATATTCGGCATCTGGTTATTTTCTATCATTGTTATTAAAGGTTCATTCTCAGTGCTAATTGGCATTGGACGATCACTCGCATGTGTATAAAGCTACAAGCCTTTCTCCTCTGTAGCCTTTTGCAATTTTGCTGCTTATTCGTTAGTCACTTTTTAAGGGGGCGAGGGTTTTGCTTTTTTGGTTTAGTTTCCCAATGCAAGATAAAGTAAGAAACCTGATGATCTGTGGTGTGGTTGGCTGATGGCACTCTTCCTCTTTTGTTTGTTTTTGCTGGCGTTTCCTGTTCGGCTTTACAAGTTGAAGAAAAAAAAAAAAAATTAAGTTCCCTGAACTGAAGCAACGTGGCATTTCACATGCTGAACAGTTTGGGAAGTTAATAAATAATCATGTTAAAAAAACTTGAGATCATTGACAACATCATGATTTTGATGTTTGATTTTTGAGCAGCCTTACAACACGGACCAGTCAACTGGCACTTTATCCATCAACAGCTCCAACAATATAAAGACGGCTAGGATGCTGATTTTATTCTGATTTTGTCCTGCTGCAAAGTTAACACGATTTTCTTCAAGATCAGCCAGGCTGCAATGTGTAAAATATTACTAATGTGAAGACAAGTTTCCCGACAATCTGACAGGTCTTTGGAAAACGAGCTCAAGCTGCTCAAACTTTAAACAGCGAACATAAATTTCTGACATCCAACAGATTCTCTCCAAAAGCAGATCAACTATTTATCACAACTCTCGAAAACTGCAAAACGAAATCCAAATTCAAACTTATTCCAATGTCTGCCCAGCTGATGTAGCTCGAAGCCATAAAATCATAACATCGTTACAACAAGACTTACAGAAGGTCTCAGTAAACATGTTTTTCAGAAACCGGGATGACTGAAATCGTGCAATCAGATCAAATATTTACACTGAGATTACAGTCATGAAAGTATACTTCTCAGAAGAGATTGTTCCTATTTTTCCCCCAATTTAGGACTGATAGAGACACAACACACAACCATGAACGTGAATGTGAAGATGGCTCAAAGCGAAACTAATACAGACTAATCCAATTACAGACTGCTCAGTGGGGACGTATCAGATTACTCTCTGCTCTTACCTCCTCGACGCTGAGGCCGAGGAATAAGTCCTCCAAAGGCTCGGTGTTGTCTCCTCCGTCGTCCTCCTGCAGGTCCTTCACCTGACTCAGACGCTCCTTTTCGTCATCCTCCTTGGATGGAAAGACAAAATGTTTGGTCACATTTTTTTTTTTGTACATCGTTTAAATTCACACTCAGTAGACACTTAGATAGATACTCCTTTAAAATCTTAAAAGCTACCTTAATAAATATAATAATACTGAGTTTTACTGATATTTTATTGTTATAATAAGGATATATTTGTTTCCCTAGCACAGTCCTAAATCCTATACTGTACTACACATGACCACCACAGCCCGGTACATGGCTGGTCTTTTATATGGTGCCAAAAGCAGCTCAGTTTTACTAAAGTGGACTCCACTACCTCTTTGTCAGCAACACGGTGCCAATGATGGTGCACAACCACTTCTGCTTTTGTGCATTGTGGTGGACAGAATCTGAGACACGATGGTGAATTTCTTCCTACAGCAACCGGTTATTCTAGAACCGGTTCTAGAGCTATCTGCACTATTCCTGCTTTAGTGAAAAACAGCTACTAACGACCTCTCTGATGTCCTGTGGGATCTGGCACAGAGGGAGGTGAGTAGCTTTGCATGATGTGTAGTACTGGTACTTGGTGCAGACGCTCAGTTTATCTTCTCTGTGAAACAAACTGTTTTAGCTCTTCTCCTTTCTTGTGATTGGGTGCCCCTCCTAACACCAGGTGGGCGGGACTGCTGTGCCCACAACCAGAGATGTCTGTCTCAGATGAGCGTAGTTAAGGCTCCAGAGTAGGAAAAGAACTGCATGAAACTGAGTGTTTAGAGCAATCTGAGCCTCATTATTTGAAACGCTGGCCATGCTCAACATCAGCGTGCAGATTTATAACTGTCTATATTTGACAGAAAATAAGGAAAAGCATAAAAGATCTCCTTTAAAAGGTCCAGATTTTGGCTTTTTTCAGTCCTCTGAGCCTCAGTTTGTGAAGACTCTTGTCCTTGGCAACTTGTTCTGGCCTGGTTGGTCTTTCCCCACTCCCACAGCAGATAAACCCAATAATTTTATTAACTCTAACCACTGCAAAGATGATTACGCTTCCCAAGTGGAAAGCCAAGCCTCTTTAAACTATCTGCGGAGCTGACAGTGTTGTTAGGTTATGTTATGTACCTGGTCTTTCTTCTTCATCTCCTCCACCTGGCGGAGCTGTTCTGATGACAGCACGCTCTCGATCCTCTGCATGTCCCTCATGAGGAGGCGGTGAGACTCCAGGAATTGGTCGTTGGCTCGCTGCCACGTGTGCTTCAGCTGGTTGTGCTGCTGCCGCTCCAACTCCAGCTTGTGACAGACTGAGGTCGTAAACAGCAGAGAGAAAGGCGAAAGACAGAGACAAAGTTGGAGCAGCAGACTAAACATGAACACAGCATTGCGCACAAACACAGGTCCTCCACGGTGTCTCCAGCTATAAAGAAGTCATATATAAGACATTTAAAACCCTTTTACTGGCATTTTAAATCAAATTTAAGACCAAACCTGCAATGGAAATGCAAACTGGCATCAATTCAAAAATGAACACAAAGGTAAAAGCAGTTTGTGAACATTTATTAATGTGAAAAGCAAACAAAGGAACACCTTTAAGCTACAACACAGTTTGCTCTGCAAACATTTCCAAGCACCAGCTTCAACCACAGAAAGTAATCATAATTCTCAAGCAACAACAACGAGCAGCCTGGCTAGAAAAGCTTTCCGCTTCATCATGTTCAGGGTTTCCATCGTTGTACTGCAAGCACTAAATCAGGGTTGTCTAACAAGCGGTCCAGGGGCCAGAACTGGCCTATGAGAGGATCAGAGTTGGCCTTCCAGCTGGATGGCCTTGCTAAGTGTGAAAGTTGCAGTGAAGTCATGAATAAGATAAATTATTGGAGTCATCCAAAAACTCTGCATGGGAAGGTTTTCCACTTTTCCACACCATCTCTCAGTTGTAATGTGCATATACTTAGAGCAGAGTCACTGAATGTGGAAAAGCTGAGATATATTGCTGAGGTTTATTTTATCTTTCTAGAGACATCTCAGACTATTCATCATTTTTTTATAAAGTGGATGGCTCATGAACATTTCTGGATATTGTTCTTTACGGTTAAAGGAGGAAAAATTCAGAGGGTGGTTTTGTCACCTCTGTCATCAACTGACATGCTCACTGGGCATAAGCACTGGGGAAATTAATATTTTTAAGACATTTTTTAGACATAGCATAACAACTCATATTCACTTGCCACTTCATTAGGTACACCTGTTCAACTGTTTGTTAATGAAAATATCTAATCAGCCAAACACACTGTAGTCACTCAATGCATATAGGTATGCAGACATGGTCAAGATGACCAGCTGAAGTTGAAGCCGAGCATCAGAATGAGGAAGGAAGCTGGCTTAAGCGACTCTGAACCAGATGGGCTGCTCTGAGTATTTGAGAAACTGCTGATCTGCTGGGATTTTCCCCACACAACCATCTTTAGGTTGAAAGAAAATGGTGCGGAAAACAGAAAATATCCAGTGAGTGGCAGTCCTTGGGGCGAAAATACAGAAAAAAAACCAAACCAGATTGCTTCAAGTTGGTAGGAAGGCAACAGTAACTTAAATAACCACTTGTTACAACCAAGGTATGCAGAAGTGCATCTCTGAATGCACAATAAATCTGAAACCTTGAAGCAGATGGTCTACAGCAGCAGAAGACACCACTGCATGGCTCTCTGAGGAAACTGAGGCTAAAATTCACACGGCTCACCAAAACTGGACCATTAGAAGATAGGAGAATGTTGGCTGGTCTGTTGAGACTCAATTTCTGCTGTGACATGTTTGGGTCAGAATTTGTAGTAAACAACATGAAAACACGGATGCATCCTGCCTTGAATTAACAGTTCAGGCTGTTAGTGGTGTAAGGGTGTGGGGATATTTTCTGAGCATCGTTACACAACACTGCTGACCGTGTCTATCCCTTTTTGACTATAGTGTACCCATTACACATGGTAATGTGTAATGGGTACACATGTAACAAATGTAGCATATTTGCAGCTCTGGAGGCCAGGATTACTGAATTGGAGACTCGGCTTCGCACCCTTCATTCACCCGTAGCTAGCCAGGCCCCTGTAGCTGGTGCAGCCGAAAATAGTGTAGGCCCCGCTAGCTGTTCCCCGGCAGACCTCAAGCAGCTGGGGAAAGAGGGCGGCTGGGTGACGGTGAGGAGGAAGCATAGTCTTAAACAGAAGCCCCAGGTACACCACCAACCTGTTCATGTGTCTAACCGTTTTTCCCCACTCGGTGACACACCCGCTGGGGTTCAAACTCTGGTAATTGGTGATTCTGTTCTCAGACATGTGAAGCTAGAGACACCGGCAACCATAGTCAATTGTCTTCCAGGGGCCAGAGCAGGCGACATTGAGGGAAATTTAAAACTGCTGGCTAAGGGTAAACGTAAATTCAGTAAGATCATAATTCACGTCGGCAGTAATGACACCCGGTTACGCCAATCGGAGGTCACTAAAATCAATATTGAATCGGTGTGTGACTTTGCCAAAACAATGTCGGACTCTGTAGTTTTCTCTGGTCCCCTCCC
>VVHJ01061957.1:0-11226 GCA_015107715.1 Tylochromis polylepis | reverse complement strand
CAGGTGAGCCCCCATTCTCTCCAGGTGCGCCCGCTGCTCCGCCGCCTGGTCCCGATGGGCCGCCTGCATGCCGGCCAACATGTGGGCCAGGATCTCCGCCGGCTGCCCTGGGCCGCTCTCATGGGGCCAGGATCTCCGCCGCGACGTACACTGACTTCCTGGGTTTCGGCACCACTGTGACACGACCCTCCACGACACGCACACACTTTACACACGGTCGTTGGTTTTTAATTGCTTTATTTGCACTATGCATATGAGCATCCACGGAGCATCTCCCAGAGCACCCACTGTGCTCTCGTCCTCTCCTCCGTTCAGCCTCCCGTCACCCCGTCTCACTGTAACAGAAATACACCGCTCGTTAGCCCCTGACAGCCCGCACCTGCTGAGCCCCGCCCCGCGAGCTCACTGCCATACGCCTCCCTTGCAGCCACGCCAGGGACCACACCCCGCCACACCGTCCTTGTTGTTAATTTGGTGCTGTAGGTGACCTTGAGCATTTTGAAAGGCACCAAAATTGTTGTTGTTTTGTTCTTCTTCTTCTTAATTTTTCTTTCTATAAGGACATATTTGTTGAACCACTGTATGCTTCACAAAAAACAACAAAAAGTGGTTCTGATGTTTTAATGCTGCAGACTGAGAATCTGTATGAATGTCCATCCCTGCAGGTAACGAGAAGCTCCTGAAGGATCTGTGTGTCAGACAGAAAGAGAGCTTTTCACTGGCAGACAGCAGAGGCTGGACGCCTCTCCACGAAGCAGCATCTCAGAGCAATCAGAGCATCCTGGAGCTCACGTACAAAGGTTTGTGTCAGCTTCAGTGATTCTGTGCAGATGTGTGGTAAGTGATGATGGCCTTCGTTTAAACTAACCTGACAGCTGTTTTCCAGCTTCGGGCCCAGACTCAGTGAAGTGTTGTACTCTACGAGGTCAGACTCCGCTCTTCCTCGCAGTAGAACATGGTCTTATAGAAAATGCCTCCTTCATCCTCAAACATGGAGCCAGCCCAGACATCCAGGATGACAACCAGGACTCGCCACTATTTGTGGGTAAGATCGACGGCATTTTCAGACTTCAATACCAAGAGCTGACACTGATCCAGTCTGTAGCTCACAGCTTTCTCTGTGGTGTTTGTGGTCTGATTCTGCCTCTTTGTAGCGATCCGCTTAGACCGGCTGGACTTGGTGAAGCTGCTGCTCCTGCAGGGCTCCAACGTGCACCAGGAGGGCTGCCATGGCCGCCGGCCCCTCCATGAGGCCTCACGGTTCGGCAGAACAGAGATGGTAAAGGTGCTGCTGGAGGCCGGAGCGCGGCCTGACCCCCGCAGCCACTACGGCCTCACGCCGCTGGCCCTGGCAGCTCAGGAGGGTTACTTAGAGGTGGTGCAGATTCTGCTGAAGAAAGGTGACAGAAGCTTCAACTAGATAATGGTCCATTAGATGCTGGACAGCCACTGTCAGAGTTAGATTCAACTGATAAAGAAATTAGTTTTAGGTTGAAGAGAAGAAAACACAACATGGCTTTAGGAGCATGTTGCTGGCATGTTGTTTGTCCTGCAGGCGCCGACGTCTTCTCTCAGGCGCAGGATGAGGCATCCATCTTGTATGAAGCATCAGCGTCTGGAAATCCAGCCGTCATCAGCCTCCTGCTGGAATACGGTGCCGATGCCAACGTTGCCAAACACACGGGACACATGCCGATCCACCGTGTCGCTCACCGAGGACACCTTGAGTAGGTGTTCAAACTTCTTGTGAAAACATTTAATAAAGCATGCATTTATGCTTACGAAATCAAAAATCATCTCAGGGTTTCCACATTACAAAGAAATGCTGCTGTAAATTATCATAGAAATCACACTTTAAGATATAAATCCTTAAAACTATAGAAAAACTATAGTACGGGCAGCTCATTGTCCCATAATTAAAAAACTGAAATAAGTTATTAATTCACAGAAAAACAAAAACAAGAAACACAGGAAAGTAGAACCAAACTCACATGAGACAAAAGACTGTCAAAATAAGACAGGAAATAACACAGAGACAAGACTGGAGGGACAGAATGGGGAAACATAAGGGGATTATTAAAAATGTATTAACAACTGAAGCAATCAGGCAACTAAAGGAACAGAAACGGGATCAAGACCCAAGGACCATGACATTTAATGTTTCATTCAGTGTGAAAATACAGAAGTTTCTGTAATCACATCATTTTCTCTTTAATGCTTTATCTATTATTTAATGTGGTGTAGAGTTGCAGGTTAGTGTTTGATCAGTAAGAAGGCTCTAAAAGTATTGAGACACCTGAAATTAAACATACTGACTCACTCTTAACAACAAGATATCCAAAATGGATGCTCTCCTTTGTCATTTTTACATTTTTCAAAGTCATCCAGTGAGCTGAACTGGACTCACTCAGACTGAATTTAATGCAGTCATCAGGGAGGGTCAGAGAACAGAACAAAGGGAGGCCAACATCCAAAGAAGAGAGAAGTCTTCATATCAAATCCTGACTTTCAAGCTCAGTGGAGTTGTACGAACACTGTTTTTACCATATTTGCATGTGTGTTTGGACGTGTTTCAGTAAATCACTGCACCTATTCCCCATTTTCCCAGCTTACTATAAAGAAATGAAGGGCAGCTCGAGTCTTTTGCATAGTACTGTATGTCTCCTTAATTTAAACTTTGTGACTAAATCAACAAGCATGAAACCTGTGTATCTTTGTGTGTTTGCTGTCAGAGCTCTGCAACTGCTGCTTCCTGTCACCTCTATGAGGGATGTAAATGACAGCGGGATGAGTCCCCTTCACTCGGCTGCTGCGGGAGGACACACAAACTGCATCAAGGTGTGTGTGTCTTTATGTGTGTGTCTATAATCAATAATAGGAGGTGTAAACAACATGCATTGGTTGCTCTACCATTTATATAGAGAGATTTCTCCTAAATGAGAGATTGTTGGTGACAATATAACATTTTTTGCACAATAACTTGACTCAAAGCAGCTTTATTTCATAGTGTGAAATGTATGAGTCTTCTTCTTCTGTCTGTTGGGGCTAAATCATCATGTTAGAATAACTTCTTTTTATTACTGGTGCAAAAGTTCCCAGTTTAGATGTTCCCTCATTTTCAAACTCCCATCAGGTATTGCTGGACGTAGGATACGACCCCAACTACATGCTCCACCCCTGGGTTCGCCGCAGCTACGACGATGAGAGGAAGTCAGCTCTCTTCTTTGCCGTCTCTAATAATGATATGCCATCAGCAAAATTGCTGCTGGAGGCTGGAGCCATGACCAACCAGGACCCAGTCAAATGTCTGCAGGTACAAATGTGAACACAGGTGCTGATCCTCAGGGGTGGGGTGTGGGGCATCTCCCCTCCACATGCTTTTTTCTCAAATTAAAACATGAAAGAAGCAGCAGAAAACCACAAGTGTGTTTGTCATGTGGTTTCTTTACATTAGAAAAGGTATTTCCATCATAAATTTATGCAGAAACTGAACAAATTTGCCAGAAATTGATGACATTGACTGTCTGAGGATTAAAATTTCCTCAGAGATGACACCCAGATATCTCACCTAATGTTCTTTCCTAATATGCAAGCCAGACCTAAACTCGTGGATGTGGGCGTGGCTTCCTTAAATGTCCTGAGCTGGGTGGACGAATCTGCAGTTTTTCATCAGGAAAAAAATAATACCGCTGTTTATGATTCAGCTTCTGTTTTTTTAAGGTTGCACTGCGCATGGGGAACTATGAGTTGATCGACCTGTTGCTGCGGTTCGGAGCCAACGTCAACTATTATGCCAGAATAAACACAACTCACTTCCCATCAGCGCTGCAGTACGCTTTCAAAGACGAGGTGAGCCGCCACCTTTATCCAGAACATCTCTACAGCAGATTCACCAGCTTCACTCTTGTTATTGTGTGTTTTCATGTCACGTGTGTCAGGTGATTCTCAGGATGCTGTGTAACTATGGTTACAATGTGGACCGCTGCTTTGACTGTCCCTATGGAAACAAATCCCACATCCCTGAAGACTATGAAGGATGGAGCGACAGCGTGATCAAAGACACTATGGTAATATAAAAAGTGACTTGTAGGCTGTACATAAAAGACAAAAGTAAAACCTCCATGTTCCTCTAGGTGACCCAAGATATTTAAAAATCTCACCACCAAAATAGTCCTATGATCAGTCAAAGTCATCATCAGTGATAAATGAGACAGAGTAAAGGTTTCTGACACAACTTCACCTACTAGTTGTGAGAGGTTTATACACACACATCATGGGAATGAATGCCATGGTAATTTCAGGCTTTTAATGATTTCTTTGAACCGTTGTTTTTCCAGGGTGGAATGATTGTACAGCATACGTCTTTGATGACTTTAAAAAAAAATAGAATTAGGTACACAAGTTTGAATTCATTTTGGATTTTCTCTTATCCACACAGGGTCAAAAGTACACATACAGATTTGAAGCTTAATGTTAGCCCACTTCATCCATTGCAAATCCAGTTCTGATATGTGTTTGGGATTATTGTCCTTTTGGAAGACTCAATTATTTCCAAGTTTCAACCATCTAGCTCTTTATTTGAGATGAGGTTGAAGAGTGTGAAGGTAGTTTTCCCTCTTTATTATTCTATCCAACAGTCCTAGAGCGTGAGGCTACCGCCACCATGCTCGACAGCTGGTACAGTGTTCTTAGATATGAAAGCCTTGCCTTTATTCCTCCAAACATACCTCTTGTCATTGAGGCCAAATAGCTCAATCTTTGTCTCGTCTGACCTTAAAACTTTTCTCCAGAAGGTATTTGGCTTGTCAATGTGGGTAGATGCAAATTTAAGTCGAGCTTGAAAGTGTCAATTGTGGCACAGGGGCTTCTTTCTTGGTCGACAACCTCTCAGTCCATAATGATTTAAAACTCGCTTCACTTTGGACAGTCACGCTAATGTTCTAGCAGTTTCTGAGAGCAGTGTGCCATCACTTATGAGATGAATCATCAGTTTGAAAATTATGAACACATTTAATGACCACTATTTAAATCACAGTGATTTTTACAATCTGCAGTAGTTAGTTAACACAATAAAACAAGCCTTTCAGCTTTTCATGTATTTTAAAACTGTTTTTTTTTTTTTTTTTTTTTAGAGCCCTGGAATGTAAATGTGCCCGTCTCTAAGCCACTTAGGTCAACTTCTGTTAAATGAGCTCTAGATTATAAATAAAATAGACGTGACACTCATCTCTAAAAGGACGGACATTTTAAGGTATATTTTAAAGTACACCCCCACATGTCGTTTTGAAGTGCTGTCTGCAATATATTTCTGATGACCTCAGGGCACAGGCTAAAACACATGTCAAGCAATAAAGTTGTTCTTTATACTACAAGCTGCTGGAACTTCAACCTCTTTATCATCAGTGAAAACCCCAACCCTAAGCAACTACTAGGTCTATATGTAGATTTTATTTTTTTTAAATTGTTCTCCAAGGACACGGAAAACGATCGAGAACATGTTACTATCCACAAAACCCCCATTTTTCCTTTCTCCGGAGCACAGCTTTAAGGTTAATCACCACTAATCACTCAGACTCATAAAGTAAACCTTCTGTTTTGTTTTCAGTGATAAAATAAAAGCTCTTCCGTTTGTCCGTCAGCGCAGTTCTGCGAGGTGATCACCGTTTCCTGGCTGAAACACCTATCGGGCCACGTGGTTCGTGTCCTGCTGGACTACGTGGATCACGTGATCATGTGCTCCAAACTGAAGGCCGTTCTGATGGAGCAGAAGCAGTGGCCGGATATCTGCCGACTGCAAGGTGATTGAAATTAGATGTTGTCTCTTAGCTCAGAGGGGAAATCCTGAAATCACCGATGGCCTTCACTTCCTCCGCTGCTCTTTCAGAAAACGCCCGCTGCCTGCAGCATCTCTGCCGCCTGCGGATCCGCCGGAGCCTCGGCCGCCTCCGTCTGCGGTCCCAGGTCTTCATGAGCTTCGTGCCGCTGCCGGAGCGGCTGAAGGACTACGTCCTGTACCGGGAGTACGACCTACTGCGGGGCCGATGGGGCGGCAATCCGGGCTGATTATTTTGGGGCTAAAAGAGGAGTGTGTTAGGTGACACATATTTGCATGTTTTTATTTCACAAAGAAAATGGGGGGAAATTAAGGAGCATGCAAAACATCTGTGTTTTTTGGCAGCGTTCGTAAACACGACAGCTCGAAAAGATTTGAATGAATTCTGATCAAACTTTGTAGGGGTGTAGAGGAGGGTCGTGTAAACGATCCGTTAAAATCTGGCTGACATCCGGGAAAGTGTTCAAGGTCAACTTAATGATTTACTGGTCGAAAATTGGAAAAAAAAAAAAGGCTTATAACTCAGAAACCATGATTCTTACAAGTGTGATGTTTATTGTCAACATTTAGAAAGTACCTCATAAAGATTTTAAATATGTCACATGTGACCTCTGACCTCTCCTTCAAGGTCAATATGAAGGTCAAAGGCAACGTTTGGGAAATGATGCTGGTGTATTCTTGATATGACATTACAGTTTGAATCCAAATGTCATGTCACCTTTGACCTCTGACCTCACTCTTACATTTCACATCTGCCTTTCTTTCACCTTGACCCTAAAATGTGTTTTAAGAGAGAATGTGAGTGAGCTGCCCAGTTAGTTACAAATAAAATGCAGTATAATATTATATAATAAGCTCGAGTTATTCATGACAAGTCATTTACAAATCAGTACCAATTAGCCGTTACCAACTGATGCATAATGCTTTGTTTAATCATTTACATTTAAAAACAACAAACTGAAGATGTAGAAAATACTATACTGTTCCCTTAAAAGTAAATACTGCTCCAAGAGCCAACTGTGTATATGTTATTGTACACGTGCATATTTTTTTTAAAATAAAACAAAACATTTGCAGATTTAAAAATGCAAATAATAAAAAAAATAAACATTTTCCTGGAGAAGAAACTGGAGAAGAGGGGTGACCCAATGACTTTAACAGATATCAAGCAACAAGTGACATCAATGCAGTGAGCAGGTGAAAAGCATTCACCTGATCTTAGCTCAGGGGTCCCTGCAGGCAGAACATGATGATTTTCTGTATTCAACATGGCGATGTACGACAATGACAGCAAAAATAAACATAATAATGTTGTAATTTGAACAACTGGTGAAATAAACTGAGTCAGAGGTTACATTTTGAAATGTTTGAGGAAAAACGTAATTTAAAAAATTTCCATAAGCAGACTGACATCTGCTGACAGACCTTATGCACCAGCAGATGTGGAATAGAGGTGACAGGATGTCTCAGAGGTCACAGAGACCAGCACTTGGGATATCCCCTGCTGAGGTGCTTTGATGAGAAAAGTCTCCCACTTCTGTTGAGAGATTTTTCCCCCCCTTTTTCTGGAAATTCTTTGTCACACCAGGAAAAAAAAAAAAAGTCTCATCTAAAGACTGCTGCTGAGTTTGAAGCATCAACACAGGTTGAACTGTACAAGTTTGGCTGCACAGCTTCTGGACCTGAGAAGTGAAGACAAAGTACCCTAAAGCTAAAGCTGCATTATGTTTAATGGCCAGCAGACTTTCCAGCAATTATTGTATAGTCTCAGTTTCAAGTTTTAAGACTTGATTAACACAAAGTGATGTTTATTGTATAAATAATGGTGTCATTTGGAGTAAAATTGCCTTAATAATCTTTAAGCCTTAGATGCAGACCTTCTGTTGCAGACACACCTGGAGATTTCCAAGTCCGCTGGCTGAGGTGCACGGTTATGTAAATCACCAACCCTCAAGCCCACAGTCTGATGACAAAATTAAAATCATTCAGGTCAAGCGGGCTTTTGCGTACTCGTGGACGTGTAAAGTACAAGCTTCAGGGTGTGGCCATCTCGAGACTAACAGACCTGATGACATGCTTATGGGTGAATTACACATCCATATATTCACAATGGCTATGTCCATCTTTTAAATATAAATGCAATTTAAAATAAGATCCAATTAAAAAAGAAAATATTTCTAAATATTAAACTACAAATATGTGAAATTTTAATTTTCTGAGTGCTACTATTCGATTACATTTTACTTATAAAGTTAAAGCTCAAAACCATTACCTCGGGGTGTTTTATTCATATCCAACAATATTAGAGAGACTAATTAAATCTGACAACATTTTCATTACATTGGAGCAGCTTTTCCATGTGTGCCTCACTTTCCTGGAGTGGAAGCTGATGTGGTCTTCTGCTGCTGCGGCTCATCTGCTTCAAAGTTTGGCAAGTGCACTCAGAGGTGCTCTTCTGCATACCTTGGTTCTGAGTGATTATTTGAGTTAATTTTGCTTTGCTAGCGATGCCCCGATTCTCCGTTTTCCTCTCATCAACAACACACGTTCTCCCAGAGGACTGTCGCTCACTGGATATTTTCTCTTTTTTGGCCCATTCTCTGTAAACCCTGCAGATGGTTTTGTAGCAAAATCCCAGCAGATCAGAAGTTTCTGAAATACTCAGATATGCCAGCCTGTCTGGCATCAACAGCTATACCATGTTCAAAGCCACTATGTTAAAGCACGTTTCAGCTTCTAAAATGCACCAATAGAAAAGAAGATGCACAGGTGGAGCTTTTGCTGAAGTGTTTTTACCCTCCATGTTTACAAGAGCAGTGGCACGGCTGGAATATACAAAGTGTGATGAAAGGAGGACTCTTACCCTGCATTTTATTCTACTTAAAAATTTAATTAAGCGCAGGTCTAAATATAAGAGAGTTATGTAAGAACATTGTTGCATTCATACACTATAGTTGGGCTGCACCAAACACCATTGTTTGACATAATTTTAAAAAGGGCTTCAAAGCAAGGATTTCGCTTCACCAGAAAAATTAAAGGAAACTCCAAGAAAGTGTCGTAGTAAGGTGTTAGGCCTTACAGTAGTAGTGGAGATTTTTCCTTTAATTTGTCATTTTTGTGTGTGAAACAGACAGAATATTGCTTTTCAGCCACATCAGCCAGCCCAATTCTCTATTTTCCATTACTATCAACAACTCAACACAGCCAGTGAAATTTCTCTTTACCAAGCTTTTCCATTAAATCCCATTATTGATTTGTTTTTACTTTTTTGGGTCTCATTTATTTAAAACACCTATTGCCTCAACCCCTGTCTTCCTTTTACTCTTCCTCCCCTGCTTTCAAGTCCAGTGGGAGGAAAAAAGATTTGAGAGGAGGAATTGTGGATAAACTGTGACTGGAAGGCATTAAAGTGTGTTTGTTTAGTTAGATCCTGGTCAAAAATGCCCAGAGGTGAATTTTTTTCTCGATTGTTCACTCTGAACTCAGACACTGGATGACGTGAGTGAGTCTTTACTGGCCAAACCTTTTAGTTGTGACCCCCTCCCTCCCCGAGTGTGCTTTCAAGAATCACAACACAAGCCCAAAAGCTTCTGTAAAGATTTAATCTCACTTATTTCCACTGTTCTAAATAAACAGTCAGGACGATGGCAGAGGCAGAGAATGCTGCTAAACAAGTCCGATCAATCACTGAGGCTAATATCCATGATGAAATCTCATGATCTGAGAGGACACGCTGCTCGAGACTCAGAGACGACTGGAACGAGGGCGGTCTGATGTGGTGGTGAAAACGGACTCAAACAGGAGGGTGTTAATGTGCATGCAGTTCTTCACCAGCTCCTTTAACATGAAGTGAATCAAACCGAAGACTGAAGATGGCTCTAATTCTCACTCACACACACACACACACACACACACACAGCTGAGTGTCCCAGCAAACAGCTCAGGAGCTCAGCGAGCCGACTCAAGTCTGGAATCTGGTAAATAAATCAGACTTCAGCTGGCTCCAAAAACACTGCTAACAATGCTCGCAACGTCTCTCTCACACACTCACTGTGTCTCAGAGTCACTAAATTTCTTTAAACTTTAATACATTTAGAGGGGGCGGGGGAGCCATGTAAAAGACAAGAACATGTACCCACAGATTTCGGGTAAAGGCAGGATAAAAAAATAAATTATCACCTTCATAAACCAAAAATAAAATATTCATATTTGCTCTCTCTCATTCCAGCTCCTGGGGTTAAGTTCCTGTGGCTGTCCAGCAGGGGGCAGTGCTGCATTAAGCCCAGCCTCAGGTATCAGTTGGAGGAAGCATAAATGGACAAACACGATTGGCTATCGGTGGACCAATCAGAGGGAATATATATATATATTTAATTATTATTGAGGCAGAGCTGGGTGATAATTCAGTGTTTTCATCTATAAAAATATTTTTTTTTATAGAATAAAAGCTTAAAAAATAAAAGTTGAAAAAAATAAGAGATCATGTGATTTTTGCCCATTTTCTCGTGTTTTGAAATACAGAATGGTGACAAATTAAAGGAAAACCACACTGAACCTCATTCACCAGATCTTGTAGGTGTGCAGATTTTTCCTTTTATCTGTCACTCATCTATGTATAATATATGCTGAATATGGTTATTCAGCCACATCACCCAGCCCTAACTTAAAGAATTAGGCTGTTGTCACTCTTTATTTTTCATTATTGTCAACAAATTAGCAAGATTTGTGACGTTTCTGTTTTTAGAGCTTTTCTTTTTTATTTTGCTTTAGCATGTTCAGGACATCTTAAGTCTTATGTGTTATGAGTAAAAGTCTTGACCCCTTACACACGTGCCTGGACACTGTGGGGACATCATTTTAGGCAATCAAAAGGTCCCTTGGGTGATTTCGTATGAAACATCAATGAAAAGTTCTTAAAATAAGAAATCAGCAACCCCATCTTCTGAGGATGCTCAAGAATAGCCACTAAACTGCTACTCCCACATTTATTATGTTTTAAGGGGAAGTGTGCAGACATTTGAGTTCCTTCTAAATGTTACTGTAACTGGTGTAAAAAGCGCTGTTGCTGGGGACGACTTTCAGCAGCAGATTAATGCTCATTTCTTGCTGTAGCTGCAAGGGTGTCAAACATGCAGCCCGGGGGCCAGAACAGGCCCGCCAGAAGGTCCAATCTGCCCCAATTTTACTGCTTTTCCATTGAAACGATAAATAAATCATCTACTCCTGGAGTTCTGATGACATGATGTCTGGAAAGTGAAAAATATGTTTGTTTGTTTTTAAAAAAAATCTGTACAAATTTTTTTTAAGTGGAAAGAAGTAAAATTTAAAAAGCAAAACTCACTTATTTTGCTTAAAACATCTCATCTGTTGTCAGAATTGACTTCTTTTGCACT
>VVHJ01061954.1:0-17736 GCA_015107715.1 Tylochromis polylepis | reverse complement strand
AGACCATATGCTGGTGCAGTTGGCCCTGGGTTCCTCCTAATGCAAGACAATGCTAGACCTCATGTGGCTGGAGTGTGTCAGCAGTTCCTGCAAGACGAAGGCATTGATGCTATGGACTGGCCCGCCCGTTCCACAGACCTGAATTCAATTGAGCACATTTGGGACATCATGTCTCGCTCCATCCACCAACACCACGTTGCACCACAGACTGTCCAGGAGTTGGCGGATGCTTTAGTCCAGGTCTGGGAGGAGATCCCTCAGGAGACCATCCGCCACCTCATCAGGAGCATGCCCAGGTGTTGTAGGGAGGTCATACAGGCACGTGGAGGCCACACACACTACTGAGCCTCATTTTGACTTGTTTTAAGGACATTACATCAAAGTTGGATCAGCCTGTAGTGTGTTTTTCCACTTTAATTTTGAATATGACTCGGGGAGTTGCCTTTATGGGATAGAAGACAGATGAGCCAAACCAGCACCCAAGGCATGTAAGGTTTTTTTTTTTTTTTGCACTTTAAATAAGGATGGTATTATAATAAGCAATTTGCATGTCAACACGCTAACAAACTGAACTGAAGAATCTGTAAATTGCAAACATGTACTCACAGACCACGTTCCGAGCAGATTAACCAGGAAATTGCCACTGAAGCGTGTGGAGAGCATCTGGGAGATCACATACAAGTTGGAGACTAATGCAGACTGCAGGATGATTGGAATGTTAGAAGTATAAAAGAGCTTGATGGGGTAGGTGTTGTACTGTCCACGGTAACGAGCTGACTTGATGGGCAGATCCACCCTGAATCCCTGAGAGAAGAGATGAATTCATCACACTGACTTTTTTTTTTTCTTTCCATAAATACCCACATTTTAAATCTGAAGTGGGTTAGTGTAAAGTCACACAAAAGAAAAGAAGCGCAACTGACCTGAAAGTATATCACTACAGCAAAAACAAAGACTGTAGCAATCAGGTTCATGAGGTTGGGCAGGTTCTGTCTGTAGAAGGCCTCTCTCAGAGCACGCACTTTGTCAGTCCTTGTGGCAAGCAAATGGAAAAGAGCGATGATTGCACCCTCAAACTCTGTGCCTAAAAAAAACACAGAAAAAAGCACTAAAATTAGAAACATGTTTTGAACTGCAAAGATGCAACTTTGTTTTTTTTTTAATTATTACTTAATTTAAACCAAACAAAAAAACAATCACTTTGCAAAAACCAATTATTGGCTCCTTACCTCTTCCAGTGTTCACAGTAGTGGGGCTGAAGGCCTTCCACACAATCGTTTCACAGATGTTGGTAGCAATGAACAAGGAAATGCCTGAACCAAGACCATAGCCCTTTTGGAGCAACTCATCCAGCAGCAACACAATCAGCCCAGCCACAAAAAGCTAGAGAGGAACACAACAGTTCGAGTCATATGAGATTGCTATGGAGATTTGCCATGTTTGGAAAGTTTTAAGTATCGACTCCAACAAACACATTATGCCTTCTGCTTTTACATTTAAACTTAATAAAAGTAAACTCCATTTTTCTTAAGAAAGGAGGTAGGCTTGTGGAAAGAAAGATTAAAAAAATAAATAAATAAAATACTGACAGCTGCTGGTATAAATAAAAAAAAAAATCGTACTTCGTTCTCACATTCACAAGATTTTAAGAAGCTGGGGTGACGGCAATACCCCCTCAGCATTTGACAACTGAGAGGTTAATTTTTTTTTTTTTTTTAAATCTTTCAACCCCAGCTGGTCGTGAGCAGAGCAGAATAAATGAAATTTTTTTTGATTAATTCAGTTGATTCATTTTTTTTGAATTACTGAATGCCTGTTGAATACATTCTCAGTGACTATACTTCCCCTAAATTATAAATAAAGCATATAACCTATAATTAAACTAAAAGTTTCTTCAAAGTACCAGTAGTCAGAGTACAGAGTATGTGTGCTTTAGCTCGATTTCAAGGTAACATCTCCTTAAGAGTATAATTATACTCACAGGTTTAAAACTATTAATAAACTAATAACAATAAAAAAGGCTGATATTAACCAAAGTGTTTTCACTGGTATTCTTGGAGTGTTTAAGAAAAGGTAGCAGTCAAGGCTTTGGGAAAAGACAAGCTGGGGAAGAAAAAAAAAAAAAACTTCTTTGCCTCAGCCTTTTGTAAAGAGATTAGAATTTTGTATTGTTGTATAATCAACAACTAATCACAACGTTAATACGAACGCTGAACTGGACCTTGTACTTAGTTACCCTGTATTTGACAGAGTAACTAATGAAACCTGTCTCTGAAATACACCTTATGCACTTCTTTAATAGCAATTTCAACATTAAGTTTAATAAGAATAACATTTAATAAACCACTAATAATACTGTAAGGGACATGACATAACATTCATAAAAACAAAAACAACACTGTTGGAAACTCAGAGGAACCAGACAATTAATGCTGATCCAAATAACAGACACAGAAAGTGATACTTATAAGCTACACATTTGTTAGTTTGTTGCACATTATGCTTTTTTTAAAAATATTGATATACGTAAGTGAAAATTCAGAGTTAATTTATATACATGTTCTTACATTACACAGTCATGGTATGTTTGCAGATATTCATCCTATTCTTACCTGAATGATGATCAACAGACAGATCCCTGCACCCATCTCTGACGGATCTCCATACATGCCGGTCATCACATATACAATAGCCTGGCCAATGGTGATGATCATGCCAAACACTGAAAAAAAATCATCAGATGTTAGAGACCCTAAAGACATGATAGGCAATTTTGACCACTTCAAACGAGCACCTGAGCAGAGTTTACATACATTTTTGTGCTCCATTAAAAAGCGCTCTGTCCTTTGGAGTGTCTCCAACTTCGATGATCTTAGCTCCAGCAAGCAGCTGCATGATCAGGCCCGAGGTGACAATCGGCGAGATACCCAGCTCCATCAGAGTACCTAGAAGGAAATGTTCAAGTTAGGACACCCTAAAAACAGAAAACATATCTAATTTATATACAAATATAGAAAAGGTATATACCTCTGTTTGAGGCCAGAATGACTCTCATCCAGTAGAAAGGATCTGCAGAGTCTGAGGACATTATGCCAAACAGGGGAATCTGAAGAACAACATTTTCCATATATAATTGAGTCTTAATTGGCTGCATGAAGTAGCAAGTGTTATAATTGTGTGTCCCCTGAATTCACTGGCTTCAGCTTGATACTTTGACTATTATGTGAGAAACATTCCTGTAACAGACAACTTAGCATAACTTATTACAATGTTATTATAAGGTTTTTTTAAAAACTTATTTAAACTTTTGGCTGATGATCCAAAACAAAACCTGACACAAAACTAATATAAATGTTTAACCTAATACCTTTTAAAATAATTTAGTGCATTTCTTCATAAGAATTTTTAATCATAATCATACAGTTATCAAAGTTGGCCAATTATTTAATAACTGGAAAGTAGGGCCAATAGCCTTGCAACAACCATTTGAATATTTAATTGGTCATAATTTCAATGATCACCAGTTAGTTTTTTTTTTCTCCCTATTATAAAATATCATAAAGATGTTAATACACAAACTAATGAACAGTGACACTCACCTGGCAGCACACTAGAAAGATGAAAAGAGTGATGGCAGTCCATAACACCTTCTCTCTGAACTGGATCTATTGGTTGAGCAAATGTAATAAGTTTAAAATGAGGGGAAGGGGGTTTAAAAAAAAGAAAACAAAAAGAAAACAATATAAAGCTTACCGATTGCTTATTTAAAACTATGAAAACAAGGGAGAGGCATTTAAAAAAAATACATACCTTTCTTTCAGGTTTTTGGATCTCTGGCAGCACAGCACAGAAAGGCTTTATCACCTCCAAGAATTTGACTGAAAACAAACAAACATGAGTTAACAGGTGACCATATCTGGTTATCATCAGCGGGACGTGGCGATGAATGGGGGGCGGACTTTACAGACAAATGTGAATGTACCAACAGCCTGGATGTAAAGCAAAGCTTTGGAGAAAAAAAAAATCAGTTTCCTGTTGTTATGTCAGATCTTTACAGTACCTCTACAACTTACACGTTTATAGTAATGCAAGGCAGGAAACAGGAACAGCGGACTCACAAAAAAAAAAAACACCGAGTGTCTTATGCGTCGTCATCACTAGACTGTCAATGCCTTTGAATGAGTGGCTAACAAGTTAGCGTAAAGGAGGTCTCGAGACAAATCACTCACCGTATCCCTTTTAAAGGCATCTACAGACTAGAAAACAAGTTTGCCAAAATATCACCTAGTTATTAAGCTAAACTCGACAACTACTTTTCTCTAGAAACATTTTTATAACAGGGCAAAAACCATTTATCAACCAGGAAGCTAGCGACTAAATGCTAGCTGCATGCGATCAATGCCAGCGCTAATACCGTTAGCTAACTAAGTTATCAAAAACACATAAAACACAGTTTCAGTTTTGCTCCTCGTTTTCTGCAGATCAGAGTCTTAAAAATCATGTGCCAAAGTGAAACTTACTGCCCATGATGTCCCAACTGGTCTCTTATACGGTTCTTCACAGTGGAAATGAGACCAGCTTGAGCCTGAGTAACTGAGCCAACGGGAGGAAAAGGAGGCGACACGTCAACACTACAGACACGAAGACCAGCGATTTAAAGAGACAGCGACCCTTTAGCGGCAGATCGCATATTGCAATACAAAGAAACGAAGGACAAATATGAAAAGCTACATTTTAATCGACATCTTAAATTTTTGACATACTTGTAAAGCAAACAATCTTGGAGCCTGACAGTCCGACAGATACAGAGAGACAATATTTTTCAGCTGCTGCTACTGCAGTTAAAGTTACAAATTGTAAAATATCGCCACTTGATGCCAGTAGATTTCAGAGTGCAGTCAAATGAATTGTTTTCTTATCCCTCCCAATTCAAGAGCATAACGCTCGCTGTGTTGCCTGTGTGGCGGGTGCTGTGCTGATTTTAATGTCACATCATATGTACACCAGGCAGTCGTGCACCTCTCGATTTTTGTAGTTGGGTTGAAGAAACAATTGTGTCAGGTTTCACTGCCATTTTAGTGATAGCACAGAAGCTCAGACAAATACATATACATAGAGGGAGATGTTGGAACAGTTTGAAAGCTTGAGAGATTGTGGAAAAAACTTTGCAAAAACAAAGTTAGACGACATCTTGGCTTCTTGGATTTTGACTTTTTCACCTCTCCTCTGCGCTTATGTGGCCGTTTTGTCTGAGTGGTGACACCATTCAGGAGAATTCGGCTTCCTGCACTGTGACGGCAGGTATAAATACAACTGTCTGTGAAACAAGGTTGGGGCGGTGAGCGAAGTGACCATTACAGTCGGTGTACTTAATCCTAGCTATAGTGGCTGTTGTAGAACAAACAACTTACCATTGTGAGTAGTGAGTGTAGGCAGTTAGTCTGCTGTTTACCTCAGCTGGTAATACGTCCATGTCTATTTACTCTGGAGGAGGCTGCAAAACATTGTGAAAAAAGTACGATGTGAGTCAATGGATAAGTGAAACTCACTTATCCATTGATAAGAATGGATAAGTGATAAGAAAAAGATAAGAAGATTGACTCATCATCTTCTGTTAGATGATAGCAAAACTGAGGTGAGCTGTTGAGGATGTCCTGAACTTTTCTATTGGTAACCGTTGCTGTTTGTTGCTGCTAGTTAGCTGTTGTTAGCCTCTGTTAGCTGGTGTTAGTGAAGCTTACTTTGAAGTGGGGCTAATATTTTTGAACTTGAAACTTAAGTACTAAACTCTCTTACGATGTGAGAATGTAATTAAAGTGTTTCACACAGGGAAAGAGTGATTTTTAGGACACTCAAGCCAAATATTAGCTGGTATAATATTAGCTTGTAACTAGCTGTTGCTGTTTAGCCAGCTTGCTATCAGCTGTTTGGACATGTCTGATCTGCTGACAGTAAGTAATAGCAACAATATTGGGAATAAATAAACATGTGTATACACATTTTCATGTGTAACAGTCAGTTCAGGAAATTAACCTTGAGGTGGTGAGGAAAAAAATACGTTTTTAAACAGATGCTAGTCGCATTATCTCTTTCCTTTGCATTTGTCATTCTTGCATACCTGCATACCTCACCACTGTTGATGATGATGATATAATATTTGGCAGTTTAACACTCAAAAGAGGCTCTTCCATAATGACTTGTTTTATTTCTGAGGGTAAATAATACAAAGTACTACAATATCAAGCATTAACTGTATCAGAAACTGTACAAAATATTATTATTTTTCTTAAAATTGACCTGACTACTTGTTCCTCCACTACTGAAATATGACTTTCTCCACCAGAGGGCAGCACTGACCAGGGGCAAAAATGTAGCTCAGGCAATACGGGGTTGTCAAGAAAGTGGTACAGCTCCTTTTGAGTTTCACTGTCAACAGAGACAGAATAATACACACAAAGGAGTTTACAAAATAACCAGAGCAGTTGATGGTGTCAGGCCAGCATCTGTCTTGATGCATGCTCAATCATCCAGGTAAATAAATCCCAAAAGGTTGATTCTGTTCATCAGCATTTTCAGTGTGAGAAACGTTTCATCACTCATCCAGGTGACTTCTTCAGTCTCAGCTGACTGCAGGTTTCCCCAACCTTATAAACAGGCCAGCATCAGTATTAACAATAATGAATAAACCCTTCAGGTGTAAAGAGCAATATATCTGCTCTTTGTTTTTGAGTGGTGTGCACTGATGCCAGCATATACAAAGGTTCCAGTATTTATGCTTTGATTTGACACTCCTGGTTTAGATACAAATAGCATTTAAAGGTAACAACATTATATCATTAAAGTGGAGATTTGTTGCAGCTGCAAACAAGGGTTTGATCTACATGGAGGTGAAACACAGTAACTTCTGAGACATTCTTGTTTCTTCTAGTCATTTCTGTTTCTAATTCCAGATTTTCCAGATCAATTCACTGTATGTTTTAAAGAGGACCTGTTAAGTCAATTTCCAATTCCACATTTTTATTCTTGGACTGGGCTTTAGAAAAGCTCTTAACACCAACTGTCTAAAGCTACTCTCAGTTTAAGTGAGACTAGGAGGCAACCCTCCCTGCAACTTTAACTTTCTCCTGATTGGCTGCCTCTCACAAACACAAGATTTGACCAGGACTTTTATATGCTTCCACATTGTCAGATCCATCCATCTATTTTCTCTTTTGCTTATCTGGGGCTGGGTTGCGGGGGCAGCAGCCTAAGCAGAGAGGCCCAGACCACCCTCTCCTCAGCCACCTCCTCTAGCATATCCAGGGGGACATCGAGGTGTTCCCAGGCCATCCAAGAGATATAATCTCTCCAGCATGTCCTGGGTCTGCACTGGGGCCTCCTTCTGGTGAGACATACCCAAGACACCTTACCCAAGAGGCGCCCAGGAGGTATCCTAATCAAATACCTGAACCACCCCAACTGGCCTCTTTTGGCATGAAAGAGTAGCACACAATGTCATAGTACATTGTCAGATCTCAGAATTATTCATATATTTTGTTTGAATCTAAAAAGAAAATATAAGTGTTTTGAACAAAATATTTTGAACTAGTGCACCAAATCGTTACATGAATTGTAAACGTGAATTGTGACATGGTCACTGTGAACACAAATACTAAAGCTGAACAAAAGCACACACAAAGAAAGGTTCCTTGGCAGCTGGTGTTGCACAAGAGTCTTTGATTGCATTGAAATATGAGCATGAAGGAATTTTGAGTTCCTTGGACTGATACTAGTGAATGTTTGTTCTCCTTCCTTTTTGTCTCACATTCACATTCACATTCTCTCATTCCTTGTTTTGTTCCTGGAGGTCCGCCCTCCTCTCATGCAAGTCTGCCAGTTAATTCACCTACCATCAAAAACCAGGACACTCACAGCACACAGACATCAAAAGATCCACATTTTTCTCTAATTTAAATGAATTTGTGTGGGTTTGAACTGACTCGCGTGTTTGTGTGGGTAAAACAGATGGTCACACTAATAGCTGACTGTGAGAGAGATAGAATTAGTCGCCAGGGGATTTATAAGGCCACATGCTGATGTTCTATGCCATGTCCTGTACCCCACGGATTGTCTGTCAGTAAGGAGAAGCTTGTTGAGGAGAACTTGTTGAAGCTTGTTTAGCCAGCATACTGGTTTATTATGCTATAAATCCTTTAATTACTGATTTAAATTTGGGTTCACCCACTTGCTCTAAAGTTAGCCAAGCCTTCACTGCTCAGAATAAACAGGTTGTGTCTCAGGCAAACAGCTGATCTGAACTCTTGGTGACCCACAAACTGCCAACATATAGTATTTCACTAGGTCTGTTTAAAATGTAACTGCTACAGATCAAGTGTGAATGTCAGTGTGTTATAAGTGGTTGATTTTGTTCCTGTAATCTGCTGCACTGATCCAGCACACAGGAGAACGCCATGTCCTCGACCCTAAACTCCAGGTGAGATAAACCCCAAGTGACCAAAGAGCACTAGCTCCTCTCTGAAGGACATTTCTTATGTAGTCTTAAGAGGGTTGACGAAAAATAATTAAATCTGGTAGAAAGAGCATATTGTTGGAGATGTTCTGAAAACCAGTTAAAAGGATTTGAGAGCTGTACACTGAGATGAGAAGATCTGTGAAACAACACGGTTAACACAGCAAGTACAGCAGTGCTTTGAGCTAAATACCAACAAAAACAATGCTGACTTTTAGTTCAGTGTGTTATCATGCCAAGAGAATTATCACTGAAAACAAAGCACAGGATTGTAAATAGTTTTGCGTCAAACACTATCATTAACTTAGTGCCATCACATTATTATATATTGTGTTATGGTGGGAAAAAATCACATGTTAAAGCTGATAAACATGATCCAGAAAGCGACAGGAATGTCCAGGAGTTGCTATTATGTATGTCAACTTTCTGGTCCACTAAAATCTGCAAGATGCAAAACATGGGACTTATGAACGTCTGTAGAAAATTCCTAGCAATTGATCCAATAATACAAGAAATTTGAGTCTGAAACAAATACTGCTGCCCGTTAAGTCACACTCACTTTACATATAGAGAGCAAGGAGTTTAAGGAGGATATATAAATATGACTTTGGGTGTCTTAGTTAGCAGTAAAACTTTGTAAATAATGGCACATTTAAATCTCCGTGTAACAGAATGGGGACAGGGTTGTTGTGTATTTTTTCCTTTTTTGCTTTTGTCCTCCTAATCTCATAACAGCAGATGTACTCAGTTCAGCCTCATTGTACCTGTCTTATGTAACCTGTTCAAAGGTTCTTCCACATCTTTACTCTGAACATAAACATAACCTTGACAGCCACTGGGCAGAACTGCTTAGGTTACTTTTTAATAAAAAGTCATTATGAAGTGTCTTAAAAAACACTGTGGTTGTTAATAATACTGTGAGGAGACATCTAAATCTCTTGAAGATAAAACAAGACAACCAACTGAGGAAAATTTGATTTATCTGGTCAGAACATATAACACGTTCTTTAAAAACACAGTTAAAAGAAAATGATGATGAAGATTTTAAAATCGGGACATCCTGTTAAACAAATTCTTTAGAACACATGAATCAGCCAATACTCCTTGAAACTATTGCCATTGTTCACTTCTATGATATTAATTACAGTAATTTAAAGGTTTTTTGGAGACATCATTGTACTGCCAACGTATGGGTGTGTTCATCACAGAAACATCCTGCCTTCGCCTCCTCAACCCACATACTCGCTCGTTATATTCATTATAATCCATCCATGAGAAATGCAATTATTCCATGGAAAGAGTTACCCAGCAGAAAACCAAAAACAGTCCCACTGAACAGGGAATGTGTTGTAACTGACAATCCAGAACATAATCACACAGGAGTTAATCATCTTTAACGGGGCTGTAGTCATCAGGTTTAATCCAGATTATTGAGTTGAACAGTCAATGCCTTCTCTACGTGTCTCGTCTTGTCTGGGATATTTTAAGCATACAGAGTCATACAGTCCACTTGGTTTTTGCTTTGGGGAGAATGAGTGTACCTGTGTAGTATTAAGGTTGTGTGTGTGTGTTTTTGTTTGTTTTTTACTTGACAAAAAGGATTTCTGTTTTAGAGTGCACAAAAAGGATTCACTCAGTCTTGCCCCCACATCACATCTTAACATGCTTCAGCCGTCATATAAAGAAAATTCATCTTCACAGTAGATGGCTGCAAGTTTGAGTTTGTCAACTACAGTTACATCAAATAAATCAGGGCAAAAGGTAGTCAGAACCACACATACATCCCATTTCCTCCATCTCAAATACCACATAAAGCCTTATATATTATTTATGAATAAAATACTTCATGTTTATTTACCATTTCTAAGTTACAGATGAGTAACAAATTGAAAGAAACACCTGGATTTGGATATATCAGATTAGTATAGCCCTAAAAGTTACAAATATGCCATCTGTTGATTCTTTCATGCTGTGGGAGATATATTGTTTGCTATAGTTTGGATACACTGGCCTCTATAGAAGAAAAGGTCACCACAAATGAGTTTAGATCCACTTGTGACACTGGACCCTGCAGCAGCTCCCTCCAGTTCTGTTGCCAAAACACCAAATGAAGGAATTTCTTTTGAAAAAAATGGCATTCATTTAAGAAACTTAAACATTCCATACCATGGAGTATTAAAGACTTTCTACAGGCTAATGGTGGTCTGACACATTACACACTATGTTCACTTCTGCTTTAGTCGGCAACCCATTAAGTCTTTAGTCTGTATTAGAATGAGAAACAGACAGCACAAAGTAATTGCACAGACAACAGACTGTGGATTAAGTGATATAAATAAATTTTCAAATTGATGTTGATGTCCTGACACAACCCCTGAGGACAGACAACAGTCTGTGAAAATGAGGACTTACGCAACCCCAGTCCCATTTTTTGTTCAGTCCCACAGACATTCCTTTGTCCTTCAGTTCTTTAACAAACTATGACTTAAATGACCCTTGAACTCAACTTTAAGAAAAAGCAGGAGATAATTTCAACCCACCTACCTGCTTGGATAAAGTTACGCATTTATACAGGTGTTTATTAATTAACCAGGACCAAAAGTTAAAGAAGTGATAAGACAGAGCTAGCAGAGTTATAGTACAGCTATCAAGTGACTGTGACCCCACTTGCTTGATATGAAAATGGGACAAGAACTGGCAGAGCAGAGTGTGTTCAGCTTTATTGTATCATAAATTGACAATCAACCATAATTTTATTCCTACTGGTGGCGAGGCGTTATCTGACCAGTCTGTTAAGTATGGTTCAAGGAGGGTTGCATAACATACTGTGATGTCATAAAAAAATATGACGTGTGTGGTTTATCCACAGCAGTTTCAGTTCCTTTTAAAAAAAAACATATGCTCTTCTTGAGACAATCTTATTTGTACTTATTTTGTGCTTTTGAATGTGGTAAAACACTTTGCTTCCTCAACATTTACCATTTTCTAAATTGCCTTTGGAGATTTCTTAAGTTCTCAGCACTAAAGATGCGTTTCCCAAAACAGCTCATAGTATATGCAACAGTTAACTTGTAAAAGGCTGTAACCGTTTTTGTCAGTTGCTTTGGCTCATGTTTATTTTGAAGTTTCCAACTCTGAAGACGCATATGTCAAGATAAAGTTTTTTTTATTGATTGATTGATTGATTCCTTTATTGTCACATACAAGCAAACACTTGCAAGTTTTTTTTTTTCTGTCAACCAATGAGTTATTCTTACCAAACTGACAAGTTGCGTTGAGCCTGTATAAAGCAGGGCATTGAAAATGTTTCAGTGCTTTGTCATAATGACTCTGGATTCTTTACGTGTATATATAATCTTTGAATTTCCCAGCAGTCTTTTCTTACACGTTTCCATTTACTTTGAATGCATGCTGTACCCGACTATTCTTTTATCTGAAGTATAGCTGACTGCTATTGTGTCTAAAAGTGAATTTTCCAGAAATGCTTATTTCAATATCACATGTTTAACTTTCTATTTTGTAGTGCAAGTGAACAAGACAATTTTATTTTCCTTTCAGTGTTCATAAAACACAGTACAATACAGTAAACAGGAAACTGAAGAATTTCACAGCACTGTACAAATCACTATCAATAAACAAAAAGTACTTTGGAAACAAAGTATAATCTACTAAACAACATTTGCACACTGATCAAGGGGCGCCCTGCTCTTGTGCTCTGTGGATTTTTTAAGAGATGATGGAAATTTTATTCTGCATGGTTTTACTGGCAATCCGCATTGTTGTTTGGAGTCATTGTCACTCACAAGTAAGTAAAGTCACATATGTATGTATATGCTTGTGTATAATTAGGAGTGCCATGATATACACATGTGATACAAGATATGAACATATGTGTATAATTGCTTTCAGTTGAAAGACAGTTTCATTACTACCATCAGTGTGCTACTGGTCTCATGCTTTCATACATATATGAAACAAAGTTTTAATTAATTTGATTGAAAACACTAATGAAATGTTGGAGAGTATTAAGATGAGTGAAAGATATGTAGCTCTGACTGATAAAAATACAAACTGTTTTGATGAGTATTGTGAGTGAGATGAGAAATGGATCAGCACAATAAAAAAAATCTTCAACAGTGAAGTAACAATAGCAACAATAGCAGTATGTACAAACAGACAAAGGCTATTGTGGGTGTGGAGATATGTTCCTGATGTGGGAACTGCATCAAAGTGATTGAGACGAACTGTAACAACTGCAGACCAATATCTATGTTGTATGTTTCAGCAAAGTTCCTGAAAAGTTTATCAGTGAATGATTAAAAGATTTTTTAGACAAAAATCCTATTCAACAACAATTGCTGCTATTAACATGAAAATTGACTCTGTTAATGAGATGGATGAAAAAAATGCCGTGTCACTCTTTTTCTTAATTTGTCAAAGGTTTCTGACACAGTTGACGTCGTCGCTTTGCTTAACAGACTTCACAATATTGGCCAGAACAGTGTGTTCATTTTGCTGGGTCTTCATCCACTTTTCTCCCTGTAGACCAGTGGTTCTCAAACTTTTTACATCATTCCCCACACGGCAGGAAGAAATATTTTCACGCCTTATCTAAACAAAACAATGACAGAAAAGCCTAGCTGCAACTTTATTTAGATAACAAACTCATTCACAATGAATTCTTCAGTAATTTTTCTTTTAAACAACTTTAATTTCAAACAACTATTTGTAACTTTGGTCACTAGTCTACTTCATTAGTCTGCACCACTTCTTCAAAAAAGCAACAAGTTAAACAGAATGGGAATATTGCCAGAAATGGAAAAATAAAGTTCAGTCTTAGTCTTATAAAAAAAAGAAATCCAGAAACTTGTGAACAGAGATGAAAAATATATAATTTAGTGAGAGTTTAATACTATTCACTCTTAGTGGCTGCAGTGAGCCTGTTTTTGACTGCAGAGCTGTGGCGGGGCGTGGTCTGCGGTGGGGGAGGCGGACACACCTGAGCGGCATCCGCAATCACGCCTCGCCGGCTTAAAACAGAATGAAGTAGGTCCTGTTGTTGTTGTTGATGTGTGTAGGCTGTAGCTGAAAAGCTGCAGTCGTGTGTAAGTTGACAGCTGCAATAAAGAAGTGTACTGAAAAATGCGAACATGTGGTCGGATCTGTCATGCCCCAATCCTGGGTTTCGGCACCACTGTAAACGATGCACGACAGACACTTTTCAGTACACTTATTTATTGCGGCTGTCGACTTACACACGTGGCTGCAGCTTTGCAGCGGATGCGCATATTATTAACGTAACTGCCACGAAATTCCATAAAAGTGATTCCGCTGTTAAACATTAGTTCCGCATGACTTTCCTGCCAGGTAACTTGCGCCCCATCTGTCAGAACTCTGCACCCCACCAGTGGGGTGTGCCATACACTTTGAGAATTACTGCTGTAGACAAAGGAGTTGCTCAGGGCTCTATATTAGAACCACTGATTGTCTCTCTATATGTACGCTGCGACGCAGTTATTTATTGTTCGTCACTAATACAAACCCTCGAATTTCGGCAGCCTGTCTTTGATGTTGATCTGTCCCATTTAACTCCGCTTGAGTTTGTTAAATGCAGGCAAATGCAAGTTGATGATATTTTCAAATGGCAAAAACTTGCCATTGAAACGTCCTCTGATCAAAACCACTCAAAGGGTTGAACTGAAACGGTCTCAACATAGACAGTAAGTACTTTCATATCTTTGTAGATTAGAATTTGTTACTTAAAATTCACATTAAAAAGCTCAAACATAAATTAGGTTTCTCTATTAGGAGTAAATCTGATACCTTTGCTTTTTATGAATGCACCTGATCTTTAGCTAAGGAGCTAAAGATCGTGTGCTTTACACAATGAAATGCATAAGCTTTATAGTTCTTATGTATTGCTGGCTATGGAGATTCTGTACATCTGTACATCTGTACATTACTGCCAGGTCTCTCTGGAAAAAGAGGTTCCTTTTAATATATATACCTATTGCTCTCTAACCAGTTATGAGCTACGGTCCATCTTTCTTTGTTTTTTTGTCTCCTTGTTGCCACTGAGCTACACATACTTATTTCTCTTCTATAGGCATGCCTCTGCACCATTTTAATGTTTTTGAGTAGGTTCCTCATTTGCTCACAAGTTGTGATTTGGCTGCACTGAAGTTCTGTTAATGTGTTTTGCAGTACTCATATTTATGGCTTACAAATGTGAACTCTGTAGAGTTTGACAATTAGTTTTACATTGTGATGAATTATACATTGAAATAATGTTAACATGGAAAAACTATACAATTGAACTAAACTGATTAAGCAAACTCTATGCTGATCTAAACAAGTTATGCATCAAGTTCTCTTTTTGAAGGATTTTGTATATTATTTTGACAACTTGACAACTATTTAATAATACAGCCAAAGCAACTTAAATAATCTGCAAGGAAAAATCTCTGTAATAGGTACTGGCAATATACTCTGCTATACACATTTGACATATGCATTTTTTTCCATCTTCAACTTAAATTTTGAATTCTTCTTGTAGTATAATGTTGCACTTCTACCCTACGGCTTTGTACAACACTGAAATAATACAAGGTACACTGGTGGTATGCAAACAGTAATTTCACTTATGCTATTCATATCTCTGCTGGGCTCAGTCATTACCTCTGATAAATTAGCGGTGAAAGGTAAAGAAATCTTTGTTCTCCAAGCCATATTTCATCTTAAGGCTTTCAAGTTTCATACATTAATCATTTTGTAAAATACCACCTGGGGCAAAGAAACCTTTCTCTGTCCACTGTTTGAAGATACCCATCCTGCTTTTCTGCTTATTTCTGTGCTTTTTTTAAGCTCGTACACCATTCTCTGTTGTTGCTGGAGGGAGGCATAGAGTGCATGTGCCATATAGCATTCAGCTCCTGTTTTGGTAGTTTGTTTTGCTGAGAAGCAACTTCTTTTGTGCAGAACAAGACTGTTTGTTTGTAAAAAAAAATGCCTTTCAAAGTCATTCAAGCACACAGAGCTGGACTAACATGCAATCAGATAAGAACATTTATAACCCTTGAACAGTAAAGGCTGTAATAGCGCATATGAGGCTGTCACATATGCACCGCAGTTTTCCCTTGCACCAAATAAACACAAACACTTATGTTTATCTTATTGTCTTCACGTATGCAAAGGGAGCTGCACTCATGCATTATCAGAGTATGATTAATATCTTACATAATAACAAGTGCTTTCTTACATCCTTGGCCTGAATAGGTCTCCTTAGCCTACTTTGATCTAGTAACCTTCAACCTGATCACATTTATTACAAAGCTGCCAGTATTATGCTTCTATTTGTGTTTTTCCATGTCATGCTCCATGTCATATCATCTCAGTCCCTTCCCAGGTTCATTCAAGTACTCCAGCTTCTCCAGCTTGTTAGGTTAAATACTGTTTCCAAATTGGCTGTGTCAGCATAAATAGTTGTCTGTCTTTCTATGTTGGCCCACATGCATAAAAGACAGAGCAAAACAATTTGACTCATCCCCAAAATGCAAAAAGTTAAAAATAGAGCAAATCAAAATATCCACTCTGAGTTCTTTGCTGATTACATATGCTTTTTCAGCTTCATCACAAAACCCATATAAACAACCAGCAGTATATTCCATTGAGGACAAAAACATTAATCTAAATCTGTTTTGCAGCAGGCAGCACATGAGCAGCGGATGTGAAGTTATTTTTAGATCTGAAACGAGGGAATTATAATCTCTTTCCTCTCATGCCTCCTACTATCATCGACCCTAAACTGACTGCATCTCTGTTTACCTCCCTTAGATGATGTTCACTGTACCAAATCCCCTAACATGGTGGGCAGGGCCAAAAGATTAGAAGTCAAATGATATAACAAATGTCAAAACAATATTTTGTTGATAAGAAATCCATCCATCCATCCATTTATCCATCTTCTGCTACTTATCTGGGTCTGGGTTTTTGGGGTAGAAGTCCAGGCAGAGATGCTCAGACCTCTCTCTTCCACCTCCTAGAACTTTTCTTGTGGGACACTGAGGTGTTCCCAAGACTGCCGAAAGATAGAATCTCCCCAGTGTGTCATGGATCTTCCCTGAAATCTCCTTCAGGTGGGATATGCCAAAACCCTTCACCTTAGAGAAACCCAAAAAGTGTCGCTGTCAGATGCCCGAACTACCTCAGCTGGTTTCTTTTGATATGGAACAAAATGAGCCCCTCATGACCAAACTCCTTACATTACCTCTAAGGCTCAGCCCAGACATCCTACTGAGGAAGGTCATTGCTGCTGCTCGCATTCATGATCTCATTCGTTCAGTCACTATGTAAAGCCTGTGGTAAACTGACAGCTTCACTTTTACGCTTGACTCTCTCTTTACCACAACAGGCAGCTTCCTGTGATACCACACCAATTTGTTTGTCAGTCTCTTGCGCCACTTTCCCCCCACTGTTGAACAAGACCCCAAATAATGAAGCTTCTTCACTTGGGACAGAAATTCCTCTCTAATTTTGAGTGGGCACACACAAACCATATAAGGGTCTGCACCATAGGTATGCTATGACCACAAACCTGTCTGAAAACCACAACTAATGCCAAAACCTGACATGCGCCTCCCTGGAAATGTATCTATACAGCACGTCCATGCAACCCTCAATAGCCATTTCTGGCAATTTCTTCCACTGCTGCCATTTTTCTAGTGAATGGATCATTTCGAAGAGAAAAACTAGTGTTTTGGCCACCATGCATAAATATACACTCAACAAAAATATAAACGCAACACCTTTGTTTCTGCTCCGATTTTCCATGAGATGGACTTAAAGATCTAAAATTCATTCCAGATACACAATATTACCATTTCTCTCAAACATTGTTCACAAATCAGTCTAAATGTGTGATAGTGAGCACTTCTGCTTTGCTGAGATAATCCATCCCACCTCACAGGTGTGCCACATCAAGATGCTGATCTGACATCATGAGTAGTGCACAGGTGTACCTTATACTGCCCACAATAAAAGGCCACCCTGGAATGTGCAGTTTTGTCTCACAGCAAAATGCCACAGATGCCACAAGCATTAAGGGAGCGTGCAATTGGCATGCTGACAGCAGGAATGTCAACCAGATCTGTTGCTCGTGCATTGAATGTTCATTTCTCAACCATAAGCCGTCTCCAAAGGCGTTTCAGAGAATATGGCAGTACATCCAA
>VVHJ01061953.1:0-11573 GCA_015107715.1 Tylochromis polylepis | reverse complement strand
GACAGAGAAGACAGATGGTTTGAACGAGGAGTGAAAGAAGCCATCTATGTCCACTGTGAACGACCATCTTTGAACAGAGGAGGTGGTTTACGACACCAATTGTCTGCTATCTATAATCCAGTTTTGAGATCCCTTCCCAGACACCTTAACGCCCACTCACATCCTGGGCCGTTTGACCTCAGGTAATCACATGATAGGGTGGGGATAGGTTTCACATGGGTTCACCCGAAACCTTGGCTGATTGAGACCCACACCCGTCTTCACACCTGGGCTCGTGTGATTAGGTAGAGGATCCACACCTGGATCACACCTGGGCTCGTGTGATTAGTTAGAGGATTCACAGGGGGTCCATGACCCTCTTGGGAGACACTCCCATAAGGCTTTAAATCTGGGACTCTCCACCATTTGCGCTTAGAACTGAAGAAGCTTCTCGGATGAGAGGTGAAATGTCTTCAAGATACTTAGAGAAGTCCAGACGCTTTTCTTTCCAAGCTCCTTAGACTATTTAGGGAGTAGAGATATTTTGATATTTTGAGATATTTCCATTTTCAGAAGCTCAAAATGGATTGGACGATAGACTGCTCATTGCCAAAAGAGGCGTCTTCCCTCGCTACACCATGACAAATTATGTAGATAAAACAATAGAACACCCAGAGTTTTGTCTTGGGGCCACTGTTGCAAAAGCACTGTCTCCTTTTGTTCTCAGCCTCACAGAAGCTTTGTTAATAATCCAATAATGAATTATAATAATCCAGACCTAATTAAAATCAAGGCATGAATAAGAATTTCCATTTCACAGCGTGACACAGTATGACTCAACTTAGAATAGAATAGAATAGAATTATCCTTTAATTGTCCCACAAGGGGAAATTTGTTTGTAGCAGCAGCCAGAGACACATACATACAAACAAACAAACAAACAAACTTGGTAATAATTAAGTGATTTTTAGGGAGGAGCAAACAGCGCATCAAAAGCTAACACTTAGCAAATGTGGCAAGCGACCAAGAGTTTCAATTACCTTAGGTAAAAATCTGTCAGGGTCACGTACAAAAATTTGTTTTCTCTTCTTTAATTTACAGAAAACTGTCAGCCAACCAACTTTTAACACAGTCTAAGCACCTATGCAAGATCTGTAGCTCAGAAACATCCTGGGGCTTAAAAGAGATAAATGAATGTCATCTTTACAGCAGGGAAAAGAAATGTCTTTAAAAGTTGTCAAAATATGCTAAAGACGGAGGAGATACAGCAACAGTAAAGCCTCAAGACAGAACCTTGTAGTACACCATAAGCAAGAGAAGTGGAAGACAACCTGAAGTTAAAAGCAGCCGAAAAGAAAAGAATCGATCAGACAGATATGAGGCAGAAACCCCTCCGAGGCAGAACCTGATACACCCACCGAGTATCTCAGTCAAGTAAAATGTGATGGTCAGAGGTCAAGCAACATCAGCAAAGCATTCTCCTTCATCACTATGTATCAAAATGTCATTGGAGACGCTGAGAAGAGTTGTTTTGATTGAATGATCAGATTGAAAATGATCCAGAATGCTTCTTTTGTTCAACAGCTGTGAGCTGCTTAGCCACAACCATTAAACCTTTTTTCAATTCTTAACAAAAAGGAATTTTGAGATTGATAACAGCTGAGAAGAGAACGGTCAAGCTCAGATTTTTTTTTAAAATGCGTTAATGCACAAGGCATTAGTACAGCTTGGGTTTTCACGGTCAGGTATAATGTATTCCTTTGATGCACTTTTATTTTTGTAAAAATCTGGACTTCAATCACGTCTTGATTCTGTGACTTAAAATCGCCGGTGTACAAATGCAAGATTACAAAAATTGTGAACAGATTATGGACATAACTGCATTACAAAATGCTCAGCTCACACTGCACTCTATGCAAGGCAAGGATTAGCTAGGTTTTCTTCTACATATATACATTTGAGATTCATAGCCAGAGAGAACATGCAGTCAGGAGGTTGTCACATTAATCCTTACTGAAAACTGGGATGACTTGGTTTTCCCAAACACTGTTGTTTGTTCTTTTTGGGGTTTTTTGTATTACAGGTAGGCTATTTCACGACTCATTATCCTCCTGTCACAGTAAAACAAGTTTTATTTGTACACCAAAGAAGATTTTATGACTGTAAACTGGTTATGGGGGGATTGGGGCACAGACCAACAGTTCTTTAGAAAACCCTCCCAAATTCTTGTGAAAGAATGATGAGACTCCACCTTAAAAAAAAAAAGTGACTCGCGGTAACACATCCCTCAGACACTGTAGCTCATTTTACCTATGATGTCCTTAGAAAGGTTTTTTTTTTTTTTTACAGCGTCCACAAAGTATTTTAAGTAAACACTATTATTTTGTTTTTTGCTCAATAAAATTGGAACGTATGCAAGAGATCTTTTTACATATCCATACAACACGTAAAATGTAACACACAATAAATCATTTCAAGAGTTTGCTTTTTATTATCTTTTAATAACCAAGTCGACAGGAAGCAACAGGAAGGATGGGTTCTAACTGTCTGATTGACTTCTTTTTTTGTTACTATTTTTATGTCCAAGAAAGCCCCAAGATAATCATTCCAGTGAAAAGGAAAAGCACTGAGCCAAATGATTCAGACAGTGTCATTTACAGAACAAGGACGTCTGTGTTACCTGATCGTGGCTTGAGTCCAAACACGGTCAGAGTAGTGCTGAAATCAGTGTTGCGCAAACCCTCCTGAGGATAAAACATTCACATCCAATTCAGAATGGGACGCAGCGTTAACACTTACACGATCTTTTAAGATAACATTTTCATACCTACCTCAGAGTCTTCATTACCACTCGAGTTTTTGCGAGCACTCTGACATTTGTACTGTCAACAAAAGAGAAAATTAGATCTTTGTTTGGTGTTAATTGTTCATCTCCTGTTCTATTTATGGAAGCAAACCTGGGGTTACATGTTTGTTATTCATTTACCAAAACCGTGACACACTTATAAAAGAAAGATCGCTGGACTTCTACATTCGTTCAGACCCTTAGCCTCAATCAAAAAACTACTGCAATATCTATATAACTTTCTTCAGGAAAAATGAGCATTTAAAGAATATGCATTGATGCCGAGCAGCAGTAACGGCACATATTTATACATTAAACTGTCATGGTCCTGGGTCTTTTGACCCAGCGTTTTGAGTTTTTATATATTTTGATGTTTATGGCCTATGTTTAGTCTATTAGGTTCTCTAAGTTAATTTATGTTGTCTAGTTGCCCTGTTGTGGTGCATGTATTAGATTCCCCTTGTGTCTTCACCCCTGTGTTTACCTTCCCTCGTCCTTCATGTGTCTCATGTCTTATGATGTCAAGCCTGTGTTGTCATGTCTGTGTTTTAAATTTCCTGTTTTATTTTGTAGAGGTCCTGTGTTCCTATGTTCAATGTGTTTAGGGTTTACACTTCGCTTGTGGCGTCATTATGTTTATTTGTGTCAGCTGTTCCCTCATGTGTTTCCACTCCCCTTGATCACCTCCTGTGTGTATTTAAGTCCTCTGTCTTCCTTTGTTCAGTGTCAGGTTGTCTGTCGTGTTCATGCCAGGTTTCCATGTTTAGAGCTTTTATGTTTACCTTCTAGTTTTTCCCAGTTTTGTTAGCATCTTTATTGGTTTTGCCTTTTGTTTGTTACTTTGTTTAGTCTATCAATAAACGTCTCGTTTTCTGTTAAAAATCAAGTTTTCTTTTGCATATCTGCATTTGGGTCCTCCTCATATCACCATACAGTCTGTTTCTCAGCCAGACTGTGACATAAATAGCTAGTTTGCCTCTAAATCCCACAAAAATAATGGGGTCATTATCTTGCCCATGGATACTGTGCTATGCAGACTGAAGGCTGGAGCAGCCAGGGATCAAACCACCAACATTCCCATTAGCAGATGACCTGCACTACCCCGTGAGCTACTAGTGGACAAACCTGAATCTAACCTTTGACTTCTGTGTTCACAATCAGTGCGACTCTATTTATTCTGATAAGGTAGTGCATTACTGCAAATTTGGAGCTGGCTATCACAGAAAATCAGATGAAACATGCAGTTCTCTCTGACTGCACAAAATATTCTGCAAATAGATGCAATCTAGAAAGCCACTGGCCCATCTGCTCACTCAGCATCTGGGAGTGACAGACATTTTTTTTTTCTTTCCAGCAGTCTCCAGAAATCCAAGCCAAAATTATGTTTTGGTCTGTTGGTCGTTGTTTATGAATACGTGTGTGAATGCATGTGTTTTCTGTTTTGATCATGTAGGCATTGCATTTAGGATCTCTTTTTTTCGTCACAGGGATTGCTTATCACCGGCATTCAGCCCAAAAAAACGTGACAGATTTTGTACAAGTGCAAGCACAGAGTACAAGCAGACTACATACAAGAGAACTTTTGGTGGCAGCAATTTCATCTCTTGTCTGTAAATTCTACAAATTCAAATCCAGAATGTGTTTCAAAGACATTACTGAAGATGCAGTGTGAATCTGGGAATTTGCACAGGGTCATACCTTCAGATAATCTTTTCGCAGATACTTGTTCCGCCTGCGGTCTTCATTCTGATTGAGGACAGGTGGGATCTCAGGCCACTTTGGCTCTGAATCGGACTGATCTGTCTTCAGACAGCCATCAAAGGAGCAGGAGGAAGAGGGCTGTAAACACAAGCAGTTAAAATTAATATAATTCTCCGCATCTTACAGAGAAGAATGGGAGGCACAATCAAGAACGAAAACGAGCCTGGAAAACTGGCCATTAATGAAACACGGTATGTTTGCTTTGAAGAAAGTAAGCTTGTACCTGCCCACTCAGCACTGATGCTCCACTGCTTCCTTCATCTAAAGAGGCACTGATATAACAACACAATAACATCACATGTTTTTGTTTGACATTCAAATAACATGAAGTTATGTTTTGGGGAATACATGCCACTAACAAACAGATTAGGGTCAACAAATATTTGGAGAAGTGGAGATAAACTGTGCATGACCCACTCCGCCAGTCACGTTCTGGAAACAAATTTGGCTGTTTTGTGTTACTCAAAAACAAATCTGCGTGCATGACTCCTGTATATCTCACCATTAAGTGTTACTGGAAAACACCACCGAGCTGCCTGGTGATTAACTTGAACAACACTTCGGAAGCTCGTAAACCACGTGCACTGCAGTGTACTGGCCCCGAACATGTTGAGTTCAGTTTGAAAAACGTGAGAAGCAGCTGCCCACTGTCATAAAATTTCATCATAATTGACTAGCAGTTAAAGAAAACAGAGCGTAAACAATGCTGTGACTCAACCGGCTCACGATCCATTGCCATTTGCGGGTCACTGCCAATGAACTGGCATGGTCTGACCTTGAGCAAAGTTTGGGTGAAGACCCGTGAGGTGATCTTTGTGTGCAAGTTTCACTAAATCCTAAGCAACACTGTTGGAGGAGTAGTGATTCTTGTGGACTGTGGCCATACTGAAGGCTATAGCTCTTAAGCTGCCAGATAAGACAAGAAGTCATAAAAATTTAAATGCAGTGACACACAATTTTAAAATAAGCTAAAAGCATCCAAGAAATAAATTACAATTTTAAAGAAATCAGAAGCATAGGAGTAAAGCAGGTAACCCTGGGAGCAATCTGAAAATGGAATAAATAATGAATTAAAAATATATAGATAAAAAATAATTAAAGGTAAGGCCATGATAAGGCCAGAAAAAGGAGGTGGGTTTAGATTTAAAGATTTCAATGCTTTCAGCTTCTCTCAGGTCCACCAGCAGAAACATTCCAGTAGATCAGCCCATAAAAGCTAAAGGCTTTCTCCCCAAATGGCATATTTGCACACAAGGACCGAGAGGGCATACTGCTTCGTACACTTGTCAGCATGTGAAACGCATGTACTGGAGTGACACCATGAAGTATTTTAAAAACAAGCAGAGAGGATTTAAGAATCGACACAGAAACTGACAGACATTCGGTGCACAGACGGGTATTGATGTGTTTTGGGTTTTTTCTGAGCTATTATATCTACGAGATTATGTCTCCTTAGTTTCCTTTGGAAGCTGGAAAAGCGCACAATAGCCTGCAACATTTTTGCATTGGCACAGAACTCACCTGCGAGCGGTCTGAGGTGTGAGCCTCGGTTTGCTGCTGGAGCTTCCAGAGTGACTGAGGAATCTGCAGACACACACGCACAGCAAACAGACAAACACAAGAACTGTAAAAACAGGCTGAGATTACATTGCACATGCAGTACATGAAATATTTTTTGACCACATCACAAAAAAAAAACCCAAAAACTCAACACGCTGAGTCACCAACCAGTGAAATTTCCCTAATTAGGCAACATGAGGTTTTACTGCTCATTTTACAGAAGAAAGCACTGATTCACCCCAAACTGAGCCACGGGAAGTGAGTTCAAACCATCAAAAACAGCTGCTACTTTAATCTTGTAGGACGCCTGTATGTATGAAATGAATTTGGTAAAATAAAATTGCAAACTGTAAACCATGATAACGAAAATCACTCTACCTGTGTGCCCGGCCAGTCACTCTCCTCCTGTGAATTAGACTTTCGGCTCTGCAAATTAAGGACCGTCGTCTAAGAAGCCACACAAAAAAGCAGTATGCAAGTCATGAGAACAGGAGAAGACCAGGGAAAGGCAAAAGTGGAGAAAAAAAAGTAAAGTTGATATGGGTCTGAGTTGCAAAGATAAAAGCAGTAAAGTGCAGTAGGTAGAGATGTAGGGTAAAAGCTAGGGCAGGAATGCTGACACAGAGAACGGACATATCAGAACAAAGGATTTGTTCGATGAGTAAACCAGTTCCAAACTGTCCAGTTCACTGGAAACGTAGACTTCCATGCCCGTCGTTTGCTTTTGTCAAACCAGTTACAGGAGTATTACTTTTTGGCAATCTGATTTGTTTTTAACTACTTCTTTACAGCAGTGCATGTATTAGTCACGGCATATTTTTATGACTACTTTGCAAAACACTGGCATCAAACTGATGAAGCTTAGGCAGTAATGCTGCTTGGTTTTTCAAAAGTCAAGTTCAAAAGTCACGGTCAAAGACTTGAAAGTTTTCAAAACATCTACATTGCTTCTAAAAGCCCATGATGTAAGCCTACTTTGCATGCTTTCCTATACAGAAAATGGTTAGAAAGGAATAAATTAATGAGGCCTTTAACCGGATTTCATAATGCTGTTGGTATTATAGGAATGCAGGGAGAAATCGCTGTTAGGCTAACTGCAGAAAGATGTTACATGAACAACATGGATTTAAGCAGCACAGCAAACACTGATCTACCACGCGGCTACTGTTATGTTACGAGAGAAGACGTGAGGGCCACACACCTGTTCTGCTGCTCCTGCTGCAGAAGCTGGACAGCAATCTTCCTCAGGTCAAGCACTTCCTTCAGCTCATCATCCTCTTCCTCAGCTAGCTGCTCCTTATCAGAACTGGGAACAGTTGAGGCTCAAAGTTACTATCAAGTGATTAATTAGATACACATATAGTTACGGGCACACATCCATTCATTTGCTTCTTCTTATCCAATTCAGCTTATCTAATTCAGCTTATCTCAGCTGCCACAGGGCAAAGTGTGGAGCACACCTCCCAAGACTGGTCGTCAGTGTGTCACAGGGCCAGCATATTTACAGACAACCATTCAAGCCCACAGCCAGTGTAGAATCCCCAGTTAACCTAACATGTTTGTCTTTGGTTTCAGGCTGAGACAGGCAGATGATTAAAGGGGGAAACCTGCTGGCACCGCTCAGCATCGAAGTCACTAATTGAAATGAACTGCAGTACAATTCAGTAGAAAGGCATCATTCACAACTGATGACAAACGGCCTTTTACATTTTGCAGTGACTCATCAAACTGTGTCATCAGCTAATGCGTCATTTCCAAAGAGGTCTCCTTGACAGTACATGCACACACAAAAAAAGTGTTTTTTGTAATGCAAAAAAAAAAAAAGAAGCATATCAGATGTCCCCATGCCACCAGTACTGGCTTTTTTGTCTCCCCCTGGTTATGCTGAGCGGCACCTGGCATAAAACTCTGCCAAACCAAACATAAGTGTGGCAGCCACTTGCGATAAGGAACAAACTGAATTTTTTTTTTCCTGTTCTCTCACACCACCCCTCTCTCTTTCTGCATGGTTTCCTCTGGTTCCCGTAAATTGCTGTACTGGCACACCTGGTCTCTACTAACCACTCATCCACTCCAGTATAAATACCTAGGTCCTCCCACACACTCCTCATCAGAGCAAGTGAGCAGTATGGCAGTCATGCTAAGGCTAACTACTCCTGATGTTTTCATGTCTTTTATTGAATGTTTCTGACTCAGGTTTCTTCTTGTACTGTGGAACTTCCTTTCAACCTGCCTGTTAGCCTTGCGGCACACTGAGCCTAACACCTTGCCTGTCCACTCTCCATATGCCTAACCTCATCACTGGGCTTGCTTCCCAAAAACAACTTTGGTCTGTTGGTCTGTCTGGATCTGATTTGGGTACCAAATAGTACAACCTGTGCCAGCTCACACTCCAATGAGCAGTTATGTTCCTATAAAAAGTCCAAGGGATGGGGGAAAGTAACAGTATTGTACAAAAAAAAAGACTCACCCTGACTCCTCTTTCCAGCTGTCTTTATCTTTGCTTTGGTGAGACATGTTAAGAACTTTCTCCAGTTCCTGAAACGCACACAGGGACATCACGTCACGTCACGTCACAGGGACCAAGCACACAGAGATAGATATTCTCTCCCAACGTGTCTTCAAAAGATTTCCCACATTCTTCTCGGTTTTCTAGACTGATTGATTAATTCATACCTTTATACAAGACACATGACTGCTTTGCTGCCCATTGCACTCTGACAGAGCAGGATCCTCGTCTGGGTTGGGCTCTATAAAGTCATAGAGATCCTGATCTGATAGAGGGAGGAAGCATCCGCGTTCATCATATGAACTGTCACATTTTTAGGCACTTTATTCAACAACCCCGTGTCTCTGTTATTGCTTTCAAAGGGAATATGTGATACTTATTTTCGGTAACCTTTGCAAGAGTCCATTTTGGAGAGGAGTGACAGGGCGTCGGCACGGGCTGTCTCTGAAACTTGAGAGTGCAGACTGACGGTGTCATCGTCTGAAGGCTGAAGGAGAGGAAAACAGGAATGGGAAGTGAACTTTCAAATAATTAATGCACCCGAATTAATACTGTTGCTATTTTGGGTATTTGAATGGAACACACAATTAAAAAGACAAAAAAAACCCCACACCTACAACACGTGACTGTAGCATTTGCCAAGAATGTCACGTTTACAGCCTTAGTAAGAACCTTTACTCTTATAGGATTAATAAGCAGTTCTATTTAGGTATGCATTCAGTTCCCCCATTAATGATCTTTTGAGCTGTATTTGCAGTTCTTCGCATGTATCCAGACATCCTTCTGAAAGTATCCTTGTCTCTTATACTGGTTTGGGTCTCACCAGTTATTCTCCTGTCACAACAGTAAGCTCACACAGTGTGTTGCAATGCTATAGCTTACAGGCACAAGGGAGGCTACTTTTGGAGGGAAGTCCTTTAAATATGTTATTCAGAACTGCAGATTTCCACCTTCTACTGTCACATCAGTATTTTTCCATTTGGATTTCTGCTGCCTTCGCAAAGCTTCACGTCTTGCCGCTGACGACCTACCTCCCTGCACACTTGCTTCCCATTATCCAAGTGCCCTGCAGGTCACATCTTGCCAGTTTGTCTAGTTAGCTATATATGTTGTTTTATCTAGTGTGCTAACATTTACTTGTGATCCTTTTTTTATTAAACCACAGCCCCTTTGCCATGGCAAATGTGCTTTGGCCAAGGTGCTTCTTTTCTGTGCACCTGCTTGAGTGCTATTACCAAAACCTAACAGTCTTTCCACTCCTTAGATTTAGTGTGATTAAAAAGTTGACCACCTATGTAAAAAGCTCATATCATATCAAGAAAATGACATGGGTTACACTTTCCTAGTTATATATCTCAAGATGTGCTCTCTCTTAAGTAGTAAAATGTGTGTATAAAAACACCTTGGCCACACAAGAGAAAATAAAATTGTATTCTACTTTTTGGGGCATGGCTCACCTATGAGTGACAAGTCCCTAATATATAAGTGTGTTTACGTTTTCATTCGAATCCACCCATCACCGATGAGTACTGGTTTCAGAAAAATATCACTCAGCTTGAGGCTCCAAAACAGGAGTGCACAAGTCAGTGAGTGATGTCACATGTGTGACACTTGTTTGGACTCTGACCTCTGTTGTAGACAGCCTCTTGTCACCATTGTCACTACCAATTCCAGAGTCAGGACCGTGGTTCTTACTTGGGTAAAAATCTTCCATGCTGAAATTATGCAAAATGATGCAAATTAGACAGCATTAACAGAACAGAAGTGATAATTAAATGTGTTATGATATAATGATATACTTGATGATGATTGCACATGAGTTAGTAAATCTGTCAGTACCTATCTGTTAGTGGTTGTGGTAGGCAACGCTTGCCAAGGGAGGGAAGGTCCAGGGTGTCTGGTTTCTTATCCATCCTACAAGCCTGCATGTTCAGGTACTTAAATATGTGCACTTTGCCCTTAAGACAAATCTGAAACAGATAAACATACACAATGTGTTCTCTTTTTTTTTAACCCAATTTTGATTTCTTTTTAATCAGCAGTGATACATCCTACACTTCCTCTATACAACTGTGCCCATATGTACAAGCATATACTCGCATCAAAACTACACAGAGCAGCGATGAATGTCCAGCAACAGCATGTTACAGAAAGCAAGCGTACATACATATAAAGGAAAAGTATACATAAGCACTCTTTGGCCTTATAAGAGGCAGTCTTTTGGTCTCCTTATTCCTAGTGCCACCCATAGATAAGTGTGTGTGTGTGTATGTGTGCGCTGAGAGAGAGAGCTCTTAAAATTAGGTGGCGTTCTTCATTGTATTAATAAAGGTAGCATGGGTCCCCTCCATTTCTCAAAAACAGGTTTCTGTAGTCTAAGTGAGTATGTAATTTGTTCCATCAGATAGACATCATACACCTTCTGGATCCATATATTATATGTGGGAAGTTCTGGTTTTAACAATCTAATAGTTATGCATTTTAGGGCTGCAGTAAGTAATATATAAGGTAAGTTTTGGCTTTGCAGTCAGTAATTTTTGGAATCCTTCCCAACACTGTTACTGTAGCACTTGGTGGAATATTTACTTTGAAAACTTCTTTGAGAGCTGCCAATATCCGCCTCCAAAATACACAGAGTTTAGGGCAGAGCCAGAATATATGGGTGTGGTTGACAGAGTGTGTCCCACAGTTCCTCCAGCATGAACTCAGATGCATTGTCCCCATCTTGGCAGTTATTTCTGGTGTTCTGTAGAATCTGGTGATAACTTTCCATTTACAGTGGCTTGCAAAAGTATTCGGCCCCCTTGAACTTTTCCACATTTTGTCACATTACAGCCACAAACATGAATCGATTTATTGGAATTCCACGTGAAAGACCAATACAAAGTGGTGTACATGTGAGAGTGCTAATGACTAAAT
>VVHJ01061950.1:6634-18666 GCA_015107715.1 Tylochromis polylepis | reverse complement strand
AGGAGGGGAAGACACACAAAAGAATTCCTCTAAACCTACAATTGAATATAAGACTCACAGTTTAGACACAACAATGACAACATTTAACAATTAACTCCAACAGTTAATATATGAATGAAGCCTAAAATAAATTAAAGGAATGCTGTTTATTTTAGTTTTAAAATATATTGCAGATAAGTGATATAAACCCTGAGTTATGTTTGTTTCTGAAGTTCTCTTGGTTGTGTAATAAAAAACATTGTTATTAATATCTGTGTGGTTGGCTTTGTGTGTCTGAATACATTTGACTGCTAATCTGTCCACAAACTGTAGTGTAGCCCAGCCCATTTACATCAGTGAGATTGTGTCAAATTCAGAAGGGAGTGTATACATATATGTGTGTTTAATTGAACAGCAAGCCTTCACTCAACAGCGATGGCATCCCAGACCTTCAAGATATTTTTGTTGCTCCTTGTAATGACAGTTAGTTTTGTGGTTTTGATTCTATCCCAGGAATATTTATCAAAAAGGTAATATTTTTTTATTGATAATAACAGACATTAAATAAAGGAACCATGTACTGATTTGCTAATTCTGAACTTTTCTTTTTTCCACCCTTTTGTCCTGTTGCCGTTGTTGTAGTTGGACAATTTTCTCTGGAAAACATTATCTTGGATGGGAAAGCTTTTCGTTTGATATTAAATTCTGGGGACAGAAAGAAAAACCAGCTTTACCACCTTCTGTGTCTAGCACAACCAGCCAAGCAAAAATTGTTGATTCAACACAAACAAACCCAGTGACAGAGCTGAAATCCTCTACACGTGGAGCCGTGGCTGAGACTCCAATACCTCTCCTCTACAAAGGAAATTTCACAAAGCTTCCTCAGTGGGAATTTGAGGATGTCTATAACCAGGATGCCCCACCTAGACCAACAGTAAGCATGCTAAGACACAATATGACAGAAAGAGTAGAAATGTAGCAATTTACTTAATGGCTGTGGGCTTGCAATGTTGAAGTGTGCTCAGCCATGCACTCAGCCTCTTGCCTCTGGTGTAACTGTCCTGTATTTTCTCTTATATATAAAATATAAAAAATATATAAAAGTATAAAAGAGTAGCTAGGTCAATCTTTTATACAGTCATTGGGTTCACTTCTTTAATTAAAATATGTTTCTTAATGATTCCTCAAAGTTTCTAAAATAAAGCTTTCACAAAATCATTTTAACCGATTTCATGATTTAATATTTCTGTGATTATCAGACATGTGCCCAGTCACTGCGAAACTCTCAGGATGAGAACTTCAAGAAGGCTTTTCTTCCCAACATACGTTTGTTTCTGCACAAGGACAACATTAACATGAGCGAGTGGAATCGCCTTTCACATTTTAACAATCCTTTTGGGTTTATGGAGTACAAATATGATGGTAGGTGTTTGTGAAACTGATGCCAGATTAAATATCAGTATTAAGTGTGAGCCTGATCAGCAATGGAGTAAGATTTTTTTTTTCGTTATTTCATTTCTTCTTCCAGTTTCTGATTCCTGATATTATAATAAAAAGACAAAGATACAAAACAACAAAAGACAGTTACCCTCAGTGTTAAAAAAATATTATGGCACCTTTAAGCAGTGTTTTATTGCATCATCTACAGTTTTCTGTCGTAAAAATACACTAATCCAAGCACCACAGAGACAAAGGTCCTGGTGAAGCAGATCAAAGCTCATCAAGGATTAATTAAATGATGAGTTAAAGAAAGTGAAGTTTGAACATGAAATTATTCATACGGCACTAAATTAAGATACACTCACTGGTCACTTCATTAGGTACAACTCTTCAACTGCTCTTTAATGCAAATATCTAGTCATTCAATCACAGGCAGCAACTCAATGCATACAGACTTGTGCATATGGTAGAAACAAGTTTTTTTGGAAATGAAAAGTTTTTTGCCATCAGTAAGTCAAAAATTCTGTTATGTGACAATTGAAACTGTATAACTTCAAATTTTTGTGTGTGTGATTTAATAAGTCTCAGACCAACCGTAAGCCTTACCCCGACTCTACCACTAATTTCAACATTTTAACTCAAAATTTTAAGACAATTACCCAACATTTTGTGTTACAGATGGAAAAATAAATAAATAGCAAAATAAAATTTAAAAAAAGTGGTGGAAACAAACTTCCATAGTTTAAAAAAGAATGGTCCAAAAAAGTGGCAGTTCTCTGGTTGAAAATGCCTTGTTGATGTCAGAGGTCAGAGGAAAATGGTCAGACTGCTGTGAGCTGATAAGAAGACAAAAGTAGCTCAAATAATCTGCATACTTTGTTATAATCAAAGTATGTGGAAGTGCATCTTCAAATGTATAACACACTGAAACTTGAAGCACCAGGAGACCATACTGCACTACTTCTTTTAGCTAAGAAAAGGAAACTGAGGCTATAATTCACACAGACTCAACAAAATTGGACAACATTAGAAAAACATTGTCAAATGGTGGACAGTCTCAGTTGCCTTCCTCCCAAGCTCCTTGGACTTTCTTTGCTAAAGCTAACAGTTGTTCAGGATTTATCAGTTTCATCAGCTCAGTTAGACTCCTACTTGTAAATACATGCAGATTCACTAGCTCACAAATACAAATGTAAGTGTCTGTACTCATGTGTTTCTTTTCGTTTGCAGATGTGATGGCTTCAGTGAAGCTGATTCCAAAGCTAAAAGAGCCACTGCTCCTCCCAAAACCAGGTGGCGATGGCTGTGTTCACTGTGCTGTGGTGGGTACTGCAGGAATTCTGAACGGCTCAAAAGTGGGTGCAGAGATCGACGCTCATGATTACGTTTTTCGGTAAGAAAGAGCTACAAAACAAACCTGTTGTTAATGTTCTCTGAACTGAAGGGTATTGTAAGGGTCAAATGTTCCTGTTTGAGAGCAGTTTGTTGGAGAGCACAGCAATCACTTAGGTTTGATGAAATCTCTAGAAACTCTCTAGTGAATAGTAGCCTCAACTTCCTGTTCCTACCTGACGGGAGTGGCACAGTGTGGTCTTTGCTGCTGTGCCCCATGTGCATCAGTGTTTGACGTGCGTACTTTGATTGTAACATGCGGTCAACTGAGTTACTGTTTGACTTTCTGAAATAGACCAGCCTGTGGGCACCAACAACCATGTCACATTCAAAGTCACTGAGTTCACCTTTCTTTCACTTTGATCCTTGGTCTAAACTTCAGCAAGTCGTCTTCACAATTTCTACATGCCTAAAATGAATTTGAACTGAAATGCCTTACGATTGGCTGACCAGAGATTTGCATTAAAGAGCTGATGAATAAAGTGGTCAGTGATTTATTTTGTTACTCAAAGGAGTAACTCAAATTAACCTACAAGATATTTATATTCACAAAATTTTCAGAATCCATAAACAGAGAACTGCTCTAATGTATCACAGCTAAACATATCATATCTAAACACAGCAAACCAAACACAATGGCCAGTTGTATAAGACTGGGTTAGCATTAGACTCTCATGCCAGGGATATGTAAACAGAGAGTGGAGAGAGCTGCTGTAAATGTCAGCTCAGCCAAACTATCCTTACTGCCTAATCTCTGTTTACATTCAAGTTTATTTAATTGTGGAGCTGGGCAGATGGCACAAAAAGAAAGCCTGCAATGAAACTTGTCAGAGATTTAAAGAAGGATCCAAGAGAAGGAACACACCTCAAAAAATTCCAGGACATTCCACACCTTAAAAATCCATGTATTATTTCTGTGTATTAGAACGCACAGGACAATATTTAACTATGGTGGAGATCCTTTAAGATATACTTTGTGTACACTTATGCAGACACTGATATGAAACTGGTTTCTCTCAGAGATCCCGGCAGGGGTTCTCCAACTTCTTTCTTCTGAACAACTTAAAAAAGAAAAAAAAACCTCCAAGAAATAAGCAGCAGGACTATGTGCAGACATATATTTAGCTGTTTTCACATATTCGGTTGAGCGAATTTTTTATCTTTTTTTGTAGCAGAGCTTAAAGACAAAAGCAGCATACATAAAGAAACCCCTTACAAAAATAAATTACAAAAATATCAATAAATACAATGTAATATTGTAACAAAGAAGCCTAGGAAGCTAGTGTTGCAGAAATAATTTATTGTAAATATTTTCTATTGTCTAAGAGTTCTACTTCCTTTTTCTACCAGTCAAAGCTTTCCTGCTAAATAATCCATCACTGTTGTCATATGGTGATTAAGTGATTCATTCATCTGCAAACTGCAGGCGGCCCTCAGGTTCTTTTTGAACAGACTTTTTGCTGGCGCACTTCACAAACACATTGAAACTGTACGCTGTGCATTTGCTTTTGGGCCACATTTGCTACAGTAGTCAGTGCTGGACAATCTGGGAGCATTTTTGAAATCTCTGACACTTGCAGTTGATTTTTCCTACAGTAGAATATTTTATTTCACTACCTTACCAGACTCATAGGCATCAAAACTTAGAGCCACGGATCTAGTTAGATTGTAGAGACAACACACTACACAATAAGGTTTCAAATGTGTGAAATATGTACTTTTTTTTCTGACTGATGAAGGATCTATTCTTTATTTAAATGAATGAAATGGTTATAAAACTTTATTTTTCATGTGCTATCTGTATATATCTCTATATATGGCTTTTGTTAAGCCTCGAGTGTAAACAAAACAAATGCCTTTAAACAAATGCCTAACAAATGGCTTTCTTTGTCAAATTATTGCATTCTACTTAAACTCTGGATTGGTTGGACATTTATCATATTTTTTCACATACGTTAAGGGTTGGATCGTTTTTTGTTTTCCCTTAATTAAAATCATCATACACAAAATGTATATTTTGAAATTAGTTTCCCGATCTGAAACATACAGCATGTGACCAATATGCAAAAAAAGAAAGAAAGAGAAGAAAAAATAAAGAATGAGGCAAATACTTTTCACAGCACTGTACTTTTTTAAAAACATTTTTTAGTTTAGTGAACTACAACGTTTTTCTTACATATAGATTTTGTTTTTATTTTTTATTTATAATAACCCTGATGACAACCAGTGCTACATCTCGGATGTCTCATCATGTATTCATTTATTTATGTATCTTTCATGCCACTGTTTATGTACAGGGTTGTTTACTGCACTCTGTCCTTTGACCCTTATTGTAAGCTACAATATATGACTGGTTGGTCACAGGACGAAAAACCCATCATATCAGACAGCAGCATCAGTCGGAATAACTCTAAACCAATAGAATATAGGAAACAGATGAACTCTGACTCTTGATACAGCCCTTACTCCCGCAGGTCAGGATGCTCTTCATGGACTTCAGCTCAGCATTTAATGACATTGTTTCAAATAAGCTGGTGGACAAAGTTCATGCACTGACTTACATATGTTACTAGATACTACATTTTCTCACCAAGTGCCCTCAGGCTGTCAGGCTGGACAAGCAGATATCCCAAGCCATTGTGAGCCTCCTCCTATATGCTCTGTTTACATAACTGTCAATCCATCCGTAACATGGACACCACTGTTAAGTTCACAGAAGATACAAATCTTTAGACTCATGACTGACAAGAAAGAGGATGCATACAGGGAAGTATACAGAGAGGTTCACACTTTGACGCCATAGTGTCAAACACATAAATGTCTGAACCAGGATGAACCAGGATGTTGCCTAAATGTCTGTGCACTTACCACTGTTATGTCTGTGCCTATCCACAGGTTAGTGTTTGAAGACCAGCTTTCTTGGTGCTTTGTTAGTTCCAAACAGTCAGTTTTATTGTTACCTTGCTGAAACAAAAATTGATATTTATAAGTTCATTTTAATCACAAATAGCTCTTTGAAACTATATATGACCATTTAACATTTGTAGATGTATATTTTCATCAGCTCCTTCTGATTATGTCTTTCTCCTCCGTCAAAGGGATCTAATTATATCCTTGGATGGAGGAAGAGTTGCTTGAAATCATTATAAGGATCTGCGTAATCACTTTTTAGCTATGAAGAGACATTTCATCCTGACAGCAATGGTCCTGTCCAGATGCCAAAGCCTCTATCCATAAAGAACCAACTGAACCAGCTTAACCATGGAATCACTTAAACCCAATGCTCACCATTGTTGCCCCTGTGATTTCAGCTTGTTGTCCACCCACTGATTTTTGTAACATGGCACAAGTGTGCAGTCATGTTGGTCTTTACCAACATTTCAATGATCTATTAGTACAGAAGCTCACAGATTAATCTCAGAGAGAGATGCTACCACAGTTTTCTGGAGAAAACTGCAAATTCTTTGCCTACTGTTTCAGCTTCTTCTACTCTTATACCCATGCTGATGTGGAGGTCTCGTCCTGAATATGATTTTTATGTTTTATTTTACTTTATATTGATAGGACAGTGAAAAGAAGACAGGAAAGCTTACACTGGCCCAGTGTGGTGTCTCCTAAATCCTTACATGAAATCCAAAGATGGAAAAACACTTTCAAAGTTAAATGAGAAGCCAAGCAATTACACTCACAAAAAAGATTACACTTCTTACCTCAACTCTTAAGGAAGTAATAGAAGTACAAAGAACTTACATCATATGGGAATGCCGAGATTGCCTTTGAGTTCCCGGGCTGTCTGTTATTTCCTAAGCCTAAAGAACACCGGCTATTGTTTGCAAGGATCTCTTACCCGCATGTGACTCAGCTGTACTAGTACACCGCCTCTGGCACTCCAAGCTAGAAATATGAATCACACCAGTCCTCAGACAGACCTAATATTCATGCTATTTGTGGAATGGATTTCGAAATGGAAGAGAACACTGAAAAAGAAATTTTAGCCAATGAGTCATGGAAAAATTAATTTACATCATAAGTTTCACCGCTTTGAATGGGAGTCTGTTAGATTTGTTTGGTACCAGAACATACTAAACATTGGTGCTTTTGCAGCTAATAAATAATGTGCTGATTTCTAATGTTGCTAATTTCCAGCTCCTTATTTTCAGTCTTGTATACAACTAGACAGCAGGTGGATGAGGCTTTTGTACCTACACTCCTGAGATATGAGCTCTTAGTGACATCATACAGAGTCAAGAGCTGAAAAACTATGGAAGTTTGTTTCCACCATTAATTCAAGATACTGGGAAAATAACTCAAAACTGACAAAAAAAAAAAGTGTTATTAATTATTAGGGCCCGAGCACTAACAGTGCGAAGGCCCTATTGTAATCGCTCCGTTTCTTCTTATTGTTATTCAGGCAAAACACGTGGCTTTTTGAGGGCCTAAACATGCTCAAAAACTCATGAAATTTTGCACACGTGTCAGGTCTGGTGAAAAATTACGTATTTTAATGGTTTCACATATGGGTGGTGCAAAATGGCTCTGGAGCGCCACCTATGTGTTGTTAAACGAAGTCCTACGGACACATAGTTCGAGCTGCATGAATGAAATTTGGCACACATGTGTAACATGCCAAGATGAACAAAAAAGTCAGTGGGCCCATCAACGTAAACCCAACAGGAAGTCCGCCATCTTCAATTGAAAGTGACATTTTGGCCCCGATTTTGCCATTTCCAGGCCTCGTACTTTTGCGAACTCCTCCTAGGGATTTGATCAGATCAGCTTCATATTTGGTCAGTGTCAACTACACACCTGGGCCATGTTAAATTGTGGAGCTTTTGAGTTTTCGTCCACGCGTGGACGTGGCGCCACGGCGAATTTTGATCACTCGCCATGAAATTCTTATTTGCTCTCATTCCCATACATTGTCCAAGCTGGGCCAAACTTCTCACATATGATAAGGCTCCGCCCCTAAATATATTTCAATTGCCATATTTGACATCGGTGACAGCGCCACCTCGTGGGAACAGGAAATGTAATGTTTTACACTTTGGGGTACAGTATAGAGGTGGCTGACCCCAGCAACCTCAAATTTGTCCAGGAAAGCCTTAAGGAGTTGGTCTGGGGTTACATTGAAAACTGTGAGTTTTTGCCAAAGGGCATGACCCCAGCAGCATGGCGAACATCGATGTCTCGCCATGAAGAATGAAATTGCTGTAACTCAAAGAAATCCAGTCCGATCACTACCAAACTTCACAGGAATGATGACAGACCCGCCCTGAACACACTGATATGCCCATTGTCAGGAATAGTGAGAGCGCCAACTAGTGGGAATAGGAAATGTTTTGTCTTATACTTTGATGGACTGCTCCTCATAGGTTGAGCTGATCCACCTCAAAAGCGGTGAATATTAACATCAGTCCCTCATGATGCTTCAGTGTGAAAATTGTGAGTGTACATTCAACGGCGCACCCTGGTGGAAAGGTGATTTGCCATGAAACAGGAAGTAGCTTTTGAGGGGTTTGGAAAGTTCAAAAACTCTTGAATTTTGGCACACACCTCCAATGTGAGGAAGGCTTTCTTGTTATATGAACATGAAATGTTGCAAAATGGCACCACATTGCCCCCTACAATATTTCAAAAGACCAGCCCCTGGCCTGTGTTTCATTTGAAGTGGATGGGCTCAACCTGAAGCACTAAACTGCTGTTACTCAAAGACACGATGTCCAATCTCTCCCAAACTTCACAGGCACGATGATAGTTAAGGTTGGAAAAGATTGATATGACATTTGTCAACAATGGTTAGAGTGCCACCTAGTGAGAAGAGGAAATGCAAGGTAGATTATAATCATCATTGAATGAGAAATTTTAGCTCGTGGTTCTACACATGAAATTCATCCATGTGACATCAGATCGAACCTGCTGGGTGTGGGTGTTGGGCGTGGCTCGACGCACCGGGGTGCGAGGGCCCTCTCATCACTGCTTGCAGCTTTAATTAGAAATTAATATGGAAATTAATTGCTGAAAACATTTTTTTATTGATGTAAATAAACTTCCATTAAAAAAGTTCTCTTGTACTTTATGGGAATACAGTCATGAAATACCTGCATAAAGGCTGCTATAAGACAGAAACTAAGGAAAAGCATGATAAGATGAAAGGTATATCACACTACCTTCAATTTCAGTGCTGTCACTTGAACTAGTGACTGAATTTGAACATTACAATTAAACCAACGTAAACCGAACCAAAGATCAACTTTCTGAATTGTTTCTGTTGGGCAGGATGAACGGTGCCATTACCAAAGGTTTTGAGGAAGATGTAGGAAACAGAACATCAGTGTACGTTCACACAGCGCACTCTATCACTGCATCACCGTCTATTTTTGAGACGTATGGATACAAATCTGCCCCTCATGATAAGGTACTAAAGCTTAAACAGGATTGTGATATTTTTTATACTCTCCACAAAATACAGATGATTACTCTCCATAATGTTTCTCTTGGCAGGGAATAAAATATGTGCTGATTCCTGAGGGCATGAGAGATTTCCAATGGCTCGAGGGTCTTCTTAAAGGACAGCAGGTCTCTGGTGGACAATTCTACAAGGAATGGTGATTATCAACTGCATGAAATTGACTGAAAGTTTTGATATATGCTCATTATTGAATTTTTAGCTTTCATCTGTGACTTCATTTATGTATATGACGGTTATATTCACCTTGGCCGGTTATTTTTCTCCTTCTTTAGCAAATTTAGATTTTCTAATTGCTTTATAGTGGCAATAGACAACTCTTTAAGAGCAGCTGTGGTTTTCTCCAGCTGGTAAAAATCCATGGCCTTCATCATGGCTCCTACATGTCACTGCTGAGTGCACCCACAAATGAAAGACACACAGGTGCCTCGATTAACAGATTCAAATGACAAATGCACTCTTGAAACACCCAAAACAACGTGTAACTTGGGTTGCAATCAACTTTGGTTTTAGGTTTTAATAGGCTATTGTAAAAACAAACACAAAACTACTGCTATCAATTATCCCTCCTGTCTTTTGTGTTTTAACCTCACCAGGCCAAGGGATTACTATTCAGGGCAGTACAATGAGAGTCGCTTCTACGTTCTACACCAGGACTTTCTCCGATACGTGAGGAACAGGTCAGACTCCTATGACCATCCTGTCCAGACTATTTGTGGTTTAAAATCATACAACACTGTTCATTACAAAACAGAAATAAAAACAATATTAAAATACCAGATTTTATCCTAAAATAAAGCATGAACAGATGGGAATTAAATATAAGAGATCGACGATCGACAGATTTAAATATAAGAATGAAAAATAAGATGCTTATATTTGAAGGTAATGTACAATTGCCAAGATGGGTAAAAATACATTAGGAAGCAAAAAATAATTATTTTTATCCTTCATAGAAAGCAGAAAATATTATTTTTGGTGATTGACATTAATCATTCAGTTGTTATAAATGCAACAATCAGGTATTTGGATCATTTACAGCCTTTCCTGAAGCTATTTTAACTTAATGGTCAGTTTGAAGGATACAGTGTTTCTCTGTGTGTCAGTATCTTTTCTTCTTTTTCTTCTTTTTATATGCTTTGTTTTGGTTTGTTTTCTGTTCATTTTCAGTTGAAGTTTGTTTTTTTTTATCCACAGGTTCCTAAAGTCACCCAGTCTGAATGAAACATTCTGGCCAATAGTCAGACCAACCAACGGAGCATTCACTCTCTTCCTGGCTTTGCACACATGTGATACAGTGAGTTAATATTACCTTTATATTTCAGTGTGACAGGCACGGATTCCAAAGCACACACTACAGAGACTGACAGGCACTGAACCTCAAGGCAGCTCTTTCATTAAAGGAAATTATTTAACACACCTTTTCTGCAAACTGGACAAAACTGAACAATGCCTTTAAACCTAAAAAGGCAGCTTATCCAGGAGAGAGAAGTGTGTCATGATTCATGAGATGAAAATTCTGAATATATTTTAATGACCACTTAATCATTGTGATTTTTTACTTTGCATTAGAATTTGCATTGAATTAGTTAGCAACCCTTTAGCTCTCATGATTTTTAAAACAGGGTTTTTGGAGACCTGGAATGTAAATGTGCCTGTCTCCAAAGGACTTTGGGTCAGCTTCTGTTCTTTAAATGTGCTCTTTTTTTTACTTTGACTGAGCCATTGCAATAACTTAATGTTTCAGCCATTCTGTTGTAGATTTGTGCTGTGCATGATCCAAATCGATCCTGTCTGGTATTCTGCAAAATATGTTTTGAAAAGTGCTATACTAAAATCATTTTTCTTCCTCTCTTTCTGTCATCCTCAGGTGGATGCATATGGATTCATGACCGATGAGTACATGAAATACTCCAACTATTATTTTGAGAAGTACATTAAAAGTAATGTAATTTTCTATGTCAACCATGACTACATCTTGGAGAAGAATACATGGAAAAACCTTCATAATAGAAAAATAATAAAGCTGTATCAAAGAACGGAGCCAGAAACAAGGACAGAAATGCCAAAGCAACACTGAGTTTCCTCTTAATGATAGAACCTGCACCACTGATATGTTGATTTTCAAGACTTGTTTCAGGCAGAACGGTGGTGCAGTGGTTCAAATCCACCATATCGCCAGGGACTAAGGTCCAGCCCCCTGTGACCCTCAATTTGATAAGTGGAAGATGGATGGCTGGAATGAAGGTTATCTGATTTGTACCAGTTTGTCTGGGATGTTTTGCCAGTCCTAAAGGGGACCTCAGTGTAGTATACAAAGCCACAAGCAGAAATCTTTAAATTAAAGGCATTTTAACGACTGGCTCCATAAGTCAGTCTAAACATTTATTTCATGGGACGTTTTGAAAAAATGAAGTGTATGTCTGTAGGGAATTTTTTACATTATGAGACAACCTTATTGCTTTTAGCTGAAGGTAATGTAAAAGCTGCTTAAAGAAGTCAAATGATTCCATTGGAAGTGAATGAACAATTATATCGTATTTGTCAGTTTTTTCAGTCAGAAATCCTGCAAGGTTTATAACTCATGTCTTAACTTGTGTGGCCAGACATCAAATACTAACTGCAGCTCCAATCTGTCTTCAAGAACAAAAATACAAGACTTCAGTACAATGGCTAATATGTTAAATAACTTCTTAAAAAGTTCAACTGATAATTTAATAACTTATTTTTGAAAAACATTAAGTATGGCTCTTTG
>VVHJ01061949.1:0-13175 GCA_015107715.1 Tylochromis polylepis | reverse complement strand
TACAATATGGTTGTTTATACAGCATTTACAGTGGTGCAGTTAGGATCAGTGAGATATGTGGCTAATTTTTACAGTGGTTATATAAAGTGCTAGTGGTGTGAGTGGTGGTTCAGTCCATGTTATTATTGTGTGTATGAGGGTACAGTTGGCCATTTGTTTGTTTTTGTCCATTGTGTGTGTGTTCAGTTATAGGTGGTTGTGGGTGTGTGTATGTTCAGTCCATGAGTTTAATGTGGGTCAGATGTCAGGAGGCAGAGTTCAGGAGTCTGACAGCTGTAGGGAAGAAGCTGTTCCGGTACCGGGTGGTCTTAGTCCGGAGGCTCCTGTAGCGCCTCCCAGAGGGCAGGAGGGTGAAGAGTCCATGTGCTGGGTGACTGGGGTCTTTGATGATTTTCCCAGCCCTTTTCAGACACCGCTTCCTGTAGATGTCGTTTATGGCAGGAAGTGGTGCTCCGGCGATGCGCTGGGCGGTTTTCACGACCCTCTGCAACGCCTTCCGGTCCGAGGCAGAGCAGTTCCCATACCAGACTGTTATACAGTTGGTCAGGATGCTCTCGATGGTGCAGCGGTAGAAGTTCACCAGGATGTCTGAGGACAGGTGGTTCTTCCTCAGAGTCCTCAGTAAGAAGAGGTGCTGGTGAGCCTTCTTGACCAGTTTGGAGCAGTTGGTCGTCCAGATGAGATCCTCGGAGATGTGGACACCCAGGAATTTGAAGCTGCTCACACGCTCCACAGCCGTCCCTTTAATGTAGATGGGTGGATGTGGGTCAGCATTCCTCCTGTAGTCCACGATGAGCTCCTTGGTCTTCTCGGTGTTGAGCAGCAGGTTATTGGTGTCGCACCACTCAACCATACAATCCACCTCCTCCCTGTAGGAGGTGGATCATTATAATTGGCCTCATCGATGAGGCCAATCACCGTGGTGTCATCTGCAAACTTAATGATGGTGTTGGAACCATCAGCAGGTCTGCAGTCCTGGGTGAAGAGGGAGTAGAGGAAAGGGCTCATCACACAGCCTTGTGGTACACCGGTGTTCATTGTGATGGTAGATGAGCAGTGGTTATCCAGCCGGACATGTTGGGGCCGGTTGGTCAGGAAGTCCAGTAACCATTTACACTTGAGGGATCTGATGCCTAGGTCTGTAAGTTTCCTGATGAGTTGTGAGGGGAGGATGGTATTGAACGCTGAACTGAAGTCTATAAACAACATTCTGGCGTAGGTGTTTTTATTGTCCAGGTGTGCGAGGACAGAGTGCAGCATCACTCTGCATCCTCTGTGCTCTTGTTCTGACGGTATGCGAATTGGTGGGGGTCCAGGGTGGGGGGGAGACAGGATTTGAAGTGTGTTAGGACCAGCCGCTCTAAGCACTTCGTGATGATGGGGGTGAGGGCTACTGGGCAGTAGTCGTTGAGGCTTGATGGTTTGAAGTTTTTGGATATTGGGACGATGGAGGTGGATTTGAAGCAGGCCAGTACCACAGCGTGGGCCAGGGATAGGTTGAATATGTCTGTCAGCACTCCTGCAAGCTCCCCAGAACACGCTCTGAGAACATGCCCAGGAAATATCTACATCTGTCATCAAAACTAACAATTTTTTGTCAGAGCACTGAGCAGCTTTGTGCACAGAGATTCAATTCAATTCAGCTTTATTTACATAGTGCCAAATCAAAACGGTTGCCTCAAAATGCCCTAATGACCGCAGAAAACAAGAAGAAGAAAAACATGAAGATATAAATTACATCTTCTCCTGGGAAACATACACGAGAGTAATACATTCATCTCTGCCTAACTGTTTTTGCCGACTGCCATTATTTTACAGGTGTAAGTCCACCTTTTTCCCCATCTTTGTTTCCAATAGCTGTCTCAGCACTGGTCTGGGCTGGCAGGTTCTAGTATTGCTGAGTGGGCACCTGGACTCAAGCAAAAGATTTTTACACTACAGTATTCCGCGCTACATCATGTCAGAAAGTGACATCGTGGTGGATGATCTATTGTTTGAATACACAGTATTTTTGTACATTAATATCTTGTATTATTTTTGTCATGGGTATTTGGCATTGATGGTTGTGGGGTGGGTACAGTAGCTGTAGGGGGCATTGGTTGTAAATGCGCTCTTATTTAATTGCAATAGTTGAGATGTTGGAGATTATTGTGAGTTTATTGTAATCTGGTGTTACTGATGATTTGAATGACACTAGTGTTAGTAAATCAACAATATTCAGTGTAAATTTTTTTTTAAACACCAGGGCTAGTGCAAAGTACTACCAACACTATTCGGTGCTAGTTTTTTAACACCAGTGTAGAATATTTACATTGCTCAGTGTTAGTCAGTGTTAATATTTAACTCTGTACAGTGTTAAAATAACAATCGGTCATTGTTAAAAATATAACACTTTGAAAAGTGTTAATTTAACACTCAAAAGAGTGGACACAGACACTTTTCTAATGTTAAATTTAACACTCAGTGTCAATTTCACACTGGCGATTTTGTTGTGTAGCCACTAACTGCAGCATTTTGATGTTCTGATGTTTTTCAGCAACATGAACTGTGACTACATCCCAAGTACAATATATATAAATAAAATAAAATTGAACTGAATCATTCCCACAATTTCATGATAATATTCTGGACTAGATGCCAGGTACTGTCACAACAGGCAGATGAACTCAAGAGCAGGACTCAGAAAGCTTTAGAGAAATGAAAGCGTTTGTACATATTTTACCTGGTGATTGTAAATAAAGTGCAGAGAGGCCCGTGCTCGCTGTTTTGCTTTTGAGCGTGCCGCCCCTCTCCCCACATTTCATGTTTCTGTGTACCACCCCCAGCTGGCTCCCCGGGTGGCACGGTGTCAGGCCAGGTGGGGTTCTCCCAACTTATGAGCAATGCTTCCCGGGAGTTGGAGCTGCCCCTCTCTGAGGTCCCTGCTTCGGCACCATCATGGTTCGATGATGTCACGCAGCCGCAGTGCCTTTTATCACAGGTGCCACTGCTGCCTGATTTTCATGACCTGGTGTGCAGGATCCTGGTAGATTCGCCCCTGGCCCCTTTGGTCACTCCCCTGAGCTCCCTCCTGGGGTGTGTTGCTTGTCCTAACAAGGATGTGAGAGTGATGGACTCCCTGTTAACTAAGCTGCACAGGGCTATGGCGACACAGGCTTGTCTGTCCAACTCGGCAGCCATTTTGTCGCTCCACTTGCGGCACTTGGCTCGCCGATTGCAGGCGAGCTCGGGGGACCCGGACGGTACGGGGGAGCTGCTGGCCACTTCCTCGCACCTGGTGTCGCTCATGAAGGAGCAGGCTGTAGCTACTGGCTGCTCCGTGACCTCGTTTTGGGTGGCGCACCGCCACCCTTGGCTGACACAATCCCAGCTCCGGCAGGACGACCGGGACTGCTTGTTGAGGCTGCCGGTTGACCCTATGGCCATGTTTGGTCCTGGGGCAGCCCAGCTCTTGCAGCAGGCCACAGACAATCGCCAGGTTGCTCAGGAGATGTCACGCGGCCTGTGCAGGCATTCAGCCAGAGTCAGGAGGCCCAGAGCTTCTGTGCCACGACCTGCCCCCGAGACTCCAGGTTGGGGCCCGGGTGATCTCCGGCCCCAGCTGGAGGCCTTTCATAGACATTGTGGCCGCACACAGGCGAGGTGGGGAGGACGTGGAGCTAAGGCTCAGCAGTCTTCTAGCCGCCCCCCTCCCTCCTGATGTTTCCTTGAGCCAGGCCGCCCAGCCCCCTCCCCTGTCCGCAGCTCAGCGCAGGGTGGCCTGGTCAGCCCTGGGGGCGGACCCTTGAGTGGTTTCCACCATAACCCAGGGTTACCGCCTACAGTTTTTTCGCAGACCGCCCGTAACATCTGTCCCAACCTTTGCTTCAGTAGGCAACCCAGAGCAGGCTCTGGTGCTGTGGGAAGAACTGGCTATGCTTCTGGCGAAGGGTGCCATATGGGAAGTGGACACTGGGGACCGCCAAGCAGGGTTTTTCTCCCGCTGCTTCCTGGTCCCCAAGCGAGACAGGGGTCTCCATCCCATTCTGGACCTCAGGGGCCTCAATTGCTATATTCGGCCCCTGAGATGCAAGATGCTGACGATCCCCAGGGTGCGTCAGGCTCTCCACGCAGGGGATTGGTTCACCACCATCGACCTGAAGGATGCCTATTTCCAGATTCCTATCTGGCAGGGGCATTGGCGGTTTCTCAGGTTCGGGTTTGAGGGGCGGATCTTCAAGTTCCGCGTCCTCCCCTTTGGCATTTCCCTGGCACCCCACACCTTCACCAGGTGTATGGATGCGGCCCTGGCTCCTATGAGGCTGCGGGGCCTCAAAATCCTGAATTACCTGGATGATTGGCTGGTCTGCACCTCGTCCACAGAACAGTGCTGCAGCCACGTTGCCATCCTGGTCTCCCACATTCAGGCTCTGGGACTCCGCCTGAATCCCAAAAAGTGCAGGCTGGACCCATGTCAAATCACGGCCTTCCTGGGCATGTCCCTGGACTCTGTCAGGGCCTCAGTGTCCCTCACGGCAGAACGGCAGCAGGTCCGCAGGGCATGCCTGGGCCACTTCCGCCTACACTCTTGGGTGAGCTGGGGCCTGTGTCTCCGCCTCATGCGCCTGATGGCTGCGACGGTGCAGGTGGTCCCATTGGCACTCCTGCACATGAGACTGGTCCAGCGTCGCCTGCTGGGCCTCGGCCTGTGCCCACAGCGGTCCCACCAGACCTCGGTGGTGGTTTCCCGAGTAGCTGGCTATTGTGCTCGAGTGGTTGTGTAGGCTGTGTTCCCCTGGCGTATTGCCCGCGGTTCGTCGGCTTATGTGCCAGTCGGACCTCGCTGCAGCGAGTGAGCGTGCTCCAGCCTACATAGGATTCTGTCTAGCGTATTGCCCGTGGTGCGTGGATTTATGCGACCAGCGGAGCCTCTCTCGGTCACACGATAGCCGAGCGGGTGTTGGAGTTGCAGGCCACGATCCTAGCACTTCGGCACTTTCTGCCTCGGCTGCGTGGCTTCCATGTGATTGTCCAGATGGACAGCACGGTTGCAGCAGCCTATATCAACCAGCGGGGGGGTTGGGCTCTCCTCCCCTCTGCAAACTGGCTGCCGAGCTGTGGCAATGGGCTCACCCCCGGTTCCTCTCTCTCAGGGCGGTGTACGTGCTGGGCCCCCTGAACACGGCAGCGGACATCACGTCCAGGGGGGGTCCGAGCCTTATGTTATAGCCTTATGACCTTGTAACATAAGACACTAAACTGTCACGGTCCTGGGTCAGTGACCTAGTGTTTTGATTTGTTTTATTGTGGTTACCAGTGTTTTGGCTTCTGTTTTTGTATTTTGAGCACCCTCTGTTCTATGTCTAGTTTGTCTCTGTGCCTGTCGTGTGCTTCCTGTTTTACTTTGAAGGTCTGTGTCTCATGTCAGTGTTTCTAGTTTTGCTTCCCTTAGTTTCGTCAGGTTTGATTGCTCCCAGCTGTGCTCTCCTCCTGTGTCTCATCCCTTTGTTGTCCCTCAGTGTATTTTAGTCCTGTGTTTTCCTTCCTCTGTGTTGCGTTGTACCCTCACACTACACTGTGTGTTCTGTCTGCTAGTCTGTTTGTGTAGCTATTTGTATTCTCAGTTAAGTTAAATCATTGTTCAGCAATAAAGCTGCTTTTGAGTTGAAGTTTCTGTCTTGTTTGAGTCTGTGATTGGGTCCTTTTCCTGCCTGCCTGCACACAGCTGTGACAAGTTGTCTGGTTGTGGATATGACCATCACAATAGTGCTGCTTATATCCACAACCAGTGAGTTTGTCAATCTGTCCCTCTCTTATCTTGTGTCTTTCCTGGCTGCCTCTGGTGTTCCACTGATGTTTCACTTTCTATTTAATGTGTGTTAATTGTTGGACCGTCTGTTGGTCTCATTTTAAAGAAACTTAAGAACCATAAAATGGCTCAGTTCCAAGACTTCATTCTTCCCCCGGCCCTACTTCTCGTGATGTACATACATCAATTGCTTCAGGTAGAGGAGAGGAGCAATAAGCTCCCAGTGCAGAACAGGGCAGACATCACTGCCAACTGACATAAAACTGACAAAGCCAGACACAGGATGAGAAACAGCATGCCCTAAATGAGATTTCCCATTTGGATGTGTGAAATGTCACTGAACCATCAGCTGATGAGGGCTGACATTGAGATCAGCTGATTTGTCAGGACAGCAACTAGACTTTATTTTGCACCTGTCGTAAATAACACTATACCAAATTGTTGTTTCAGTGGACCTCCCAAAGCCCAGGATCTCCATAAGTAACGGTGAGGTCACCTGGGGTCAGAGTGTCAACATCAATTGTTTAGTCTCACCTCAAACATCAGATGGAACTTTCATCCTCAAGAAGACCTCTGGCTCATTCATGCAGACTAAAACCTCAAGTTCCAACTCTGCTACCTTCAGTATCAATAAAGTGAACTTCAGTCACGAAGGACAGTACCATTGTCAGTACGAGAAAAGCATTCAGGGTTCAAAGTTCTCCTCCTCTAGTTACTCTGTAGGACTCTCTGTTACTGGTAAGAATAAATCCAGTTTCTTGAGTTTTATGGTTCATTCTGTTTTGTATAATCTAATCAGTAAACTGGTGATAAAATGAAAACTTTAATTCTGTGTTGCTATTTCAGTAAGCTTCCCAAAACCCCATATCTCCATGAATCCTGCTGGTGAGGTGACCTGGAGTCAGAGCATTGGAATCACTTGTTCAGTCTCAACTCAGGTTTTAGATGGAACGTTCATTCTGCAGAAAATATCAGACTCATTCAGAAGAACCCAAAATTCAACTACAAACTCTGCTACTTTCAATATTTCTTCTGTGGACTTTGATAACGAGGGATTGTACCAGTGTCAGTATCAGAAAAAGGGCCCAAGTCGTGAATTTAACTCCCCACTAAGTGACAGTTTAAACCTCTCTATCACAGGTAAGAGCAATAAATAAAAGAGTGAAATAACCAGATCAAAACTAATCAACTAAATAAAAATAATAAATAATACAAATTTACAGATTTTTAAATTTTTGTTTTACACTGTTTTGTAAACTATAGAAATAACTTGTTATAAGATATGTGTTATAATACATTTTTATTACATCTATCAATTAAAGCTGTTTTAAGCTTTAATTGATAGCTATGTAATAAAAATGTATTTTTACTATTAATTTAGTTTTTAATCACTTATTTTACTGTTCTTATACTTCACCATTTCTTAAAATGATGTCACTGTTAGCATCAGTGAAGACTGCACATTGTAGAGCAGGGATGTTAAACTCATTTTACATCACATACACGTACAGTCTACTTTGACTTTAGTGGGCCAGACAAGCGATACGCTCCTTTCAGTGAAAAGAAGTTTTAATACACATTAAACCCTTTAGATATAAACCCTTCATATAAGAAAACAGTGCCATTTCAAAAGTACATCTCAGTTTTTCTACATAATCGAGAAACACTGCTACAGTTAATAAAACGTGTTTTGGTTTTTTGGGATTTATTACTGTTGACCCGCGATATAAAAAATAGGAATTTCTGTAGAAGCAGGAACTTTTCTGTCATTTCAGTGTTTATTTATTACTTAGTTACTTCAGTGTAATGTGAATGACCACAAGGGAGATCTTTATCAGTAGGAAAAGCAGTAAAATTTGTAAAAATATGGACTTTTAGAACTTCTAAAAATCTATGCCCTCAATCACACTTTCCAGTGGGACTAATTGGAGTCTTTGGCAGACCGATTCTGGCCCCTGGGACTTATGTTTGACACTGCCGCTATAGAGCATTTAACACCTAAAGAACCAACTGTTAACATTCCCCAGATCACAAAAAATATCACAAAATGCTAATGTTGATTGGTTAATGATGAATCATAAATAATAAGCTAATTTGCTCACAATTTAGCTCTTCCAACTCATTCAGTAATGAAATGCTACCATTGGATCTGTTTCTGTTGCCCTTCTTAATCCTAGTGTTTCTCTTTTACAGTGAGACTGCAGAGGCCCACCATTTCTCTGACATCTCCTAATGCAGGACTTGTCTGGGGTCCTGAAGCTGCAGAGATCACCAGGGGTTACAGCTTTGAATTCACCTGTTCCATTAACTCCACATTTTCCAGTGGACATTTTATTCTGACCTTCTCTGGCTCCAACCTCACAGAGCCAGCAGTCAACAACTCAGCCTCCTTTAGTTTCCCTGTAGCTGAGTATGAACATCAGGGCAACTACAGCTGTGTGTATGAGGTCACAGTGTCCACACGGACATTCAGATCTGCTGAAACTGCACTGATTAGTGTCATCATTAAATGTAAGTACAGTGTTAAATTTATGGATTTTTATGTTTTACTAAGAAAGAAGAAAAATAAATATCACTGGCAATTCTGCTGGGCATTATTTTGTAATTTCTCTCAGGCTTCTCTGTTCATTCTGTCCATTTCTAAATGTATACATTTAAAAAGAAGAAGGAGCAGACATAAGTGAGAAGACTGTTCCGGTATAGAAACAAAACTGAACAGAAACAGGAACAAACAGATCTGATAATGTAACCTAGCAAAGCAATCATTTGCTAGGATATATTTGTATTTGCTTATGGGTAATAACTACATGCTCTGGACCAGGGGTGTCAAAAATAAACACCAGGGGTCAAATTGACCTGGCAAAGACTCCAATCCGGCTCACTGGATGTCTTCGGAAAATGTGAAGGAGGGCATAAATTTTAGACTTTTAACTGAATTTTCATAGACTTTACAGCTTGTCCTACTGACAAAGATTTCACCCACAGTCATTCATTACTACATCAAAGTAATTAAGTAATAGATAAACAATTAAATAAAAAGGTTTTTGTTTTTTTCATTGTATACTATAGAAAAACTGAGAAGTATTGTTGAACTTGCACTTCTTTTTCTTATATTGAAATTTTGCAGGGATTAAATGTACCACAAATTTTGTACACTGACAGAGTTTCATTGTTTCAACACACTTAAGATCAGTGTGGGCTGTATTTGGCCCCCCGCTGTAAAATGGGTTTGACATCCCTGCTCTAGACTGACAACCTCATTTCAGTGGGACAGAATGTGTTTTAATAGACAAATGCTGTCCTCCTAGTGTCTTTGATGCCGCTGGTGTCCTCTGTATCTGTTGGAATCCTGGTGCTGCTCCTGCTGTTAGTGGTGTGGCTGATTCTCCAAAGAAGAAGACCACACAAGCAGCCTGTAGCTTTCATTCAAACTCAAAGTGTGTACTCACCAAGAGACACAATTTTAAACGATTACTAATCAAGTTTGACAACATATTCACATTGTTTTCCTTTACTTGTGTTTCAGTGGCTGTCCAAGTTGGGAATGATTACATGTGGGGAGACAATGAGGATGACGAGGAGGTCTATGTGAATGTTGATCTAAATCAAAAAATGAAAGGTGAAGCTGCAGGAGTGGATGAAGACTGGAGCGGTGACTATGAGGAGCTAGTAAATGATGACAACCGTGATTTTAAGGAAACAGATCCCAGTGACTATTACAGAATGCCCAAGGAGGCCTGTATGTGTGTAGACAATCACAGGGAAGATGATGATGAAGAGAAAACTAGTGATGCAGAAGACGTGTTTGAGAATGTATCCCCTCCATCACCAGTTCATTAACATTCATAATGACCTGAACCTCGTAAACATCCAAAATACAACCACACCGAAAAAGGCTGCAGGCCAATAAATGTTCAACAGTGTCGTACGGTTTCTTTTTCCTTCAATATAACATTCTTTGTAATATAATACAATATTTCCTTGATATAATTTAGTCATTTAGCAATTAATCTTGTATTATGTGGCCACCATTGAAGTACATTAAGTTCTTTAAAATTACAGTTATTTTTGATTCCTTGTGGCATACCTTCAAGCTAAAGGAATCATCTTAGGCCTAATGCCTTGGGTGGTCAACTGACTTCACAATATCCCGATCTGTGAGTTTGATATTGGTACTTATTTATAAAGTGTCCCCCTCTCTCTAATGGTTGCAAAACAATGTCCTGTTTATGGAAGTGTATACTTAAAATGGGGCTTTGTCCCCCAAGGTTCTCAGTCAGATCTGCTCCTTGTTCATGATGTTCAGTTTCAAAATATCAGGACAAAAATGGCAAAATTGCTTATCTTGAAGCTTCATAGTGGGACTAAAACCAATGGGTGATGTCTAAGGTTACCCTTTCCTCTAACATTAAAACCACATCAGAATTTCAACAAGTTAAACATTTTCTGTACACTGTAAGAAAATATTAGTTTGTTACCCTAAGTATTAAAATTTATTTATTCCAAGTAGCCTTTTAGCCTTTGACAAACAATACTGGACAATTTAGCTTCAAAAAACTGTTTCTACTCCTTGATAATCTTACAAAGAGTGCATCAGTAATGGATGGAAATGTTCTTTTAAACAACCTTTTCTTTGAACCTTTACATTTTAATTTTTTGGAATCTTGGGATGGCTCTATTTTAAAATGTTACAATAGTTTTTTAGATTTTATCTCCAGAGTCTGAATTATTGTTTTTCAATGCTTTTTGTTTTTGGCTTCATATATGATTATATTTTCTTGTATTATGTTGAAAAACTTATGTTGCATGCTAATGTACATGTCAACATTATATTATACTCAGTGCATTGATACTCAAATACTTTTCCAAGGCAAACTAGAAATTATGTATTGATATTTTGGTAAAACTATAAATACCTTGCAAATACTCTGAATAAATTTCTTACAAAATATTTTGTTTCATCGGGATGTTATTGCACACACTCACATAAATATAACCTTGACCAATCTTAATTTGGATGTTCTTGTAGAGCCATGAATAATAACCAGGCTGAGCTGGGTGGTGTAATAATATCTTAGTCATTTAGAGATGCAGATACAGCAGCTATGTAGAGTCTCCACTTCTATTTCTGGCCTTGGCATCCTTTGGTTTACTGACACACTTCTTTATTTATGCAGTAGCCTTGATGATTCAAAGCTAACTTGAACATTAGTCCATATGTGTTCTTCTGTATATCTTTGTTCTTGTGAACAGATCTTTTGGCTTCACTATAAACAGGCAATCCAATCCAATACATCCAAGGTATAATGCCTCAAGTTACCAGGGAGCGGAATTTAAATAACATTTATGTTTTTATGACAAAATACTTAGCTCCATAAAACATTTCACAGCCATTACAGACATCAAGATAAACAGTTGGCATTTTGTATCAGCAGACTGTACCAAGAGTACCAACCAATCCCATTCAAGCTTGTTCCAGGTTTGAACCAATGATCTGACAGTCTGATGCCTACAAAGCCACAAATACATATGACACAGGCTTCTTGTAATGTTCACAAGCAGCGCTCACATACACAGTGTGGAAATGTTAGCACTCTGAGCTCATCCTTTAAGCAATGATGAGGTCCTGTAACCTGAGACAAGACAGACTCTGTTTATAATACAAGCTCAGTTCTGAGCAACTGCTGAGGTCACTTGATGGTTGTCATTTAATGTCTGATAAATGAAAATGTACACAGAGCATACAGCCTGACACATAAAAAATATTTTAAAAGAAAAATTCCAAGATACTCATGCATATGCTAGTTAGCTTAACTTAGCATAAAGATTGCCAGCACGAGGAAACAGTTAACCTGCATCTATTGAAAAGTAGCCAAACCTTACCCACCAGTAACTACAAAGGCGATTAAAAAAATATGATTCAATATATTAAACTATAACAATCTAAATAGCAGCACACTGGTACATTGATGAGCACTGCTGTCTCATATCAGGAAGGTTTGAATCCACCAGCAGGCTAGGGTCTTTGTGTGCGGACTTTGTATGTTGTGCTTGTATGGGTTCTCTCTGGGTACTCCAGTTTCCACCCACAGTCGAGTGGATGAAGCCTTATTAAACAATATTGTTAAACTTTTAAACACTGTGGAGTCATGTAAAGTTAAACACTGCTATGAAAGCGCATTGAAATGCAGTAAGCATTACTTTTATGCAACTATGCATGCAACTAAGACTTCATCTGCTGTCTGTGGGCACAAAATAATGCATTACTAATCCCTTGTGACACATGAGCTGTTGTTGTTATAAGTAGTTTAAAGGGCCTTGTGACTAACTCTAATGCATCAATGTTCAGGCTTTACCTAATAATGGAACATGTTCATGTGAAATTATTCATTATTATTAACAATGTCTTTCAGTGAGTTATAACATGTCTTAAAATTAAATGTTATTTTATTTTGTATTTTATATGCATTTTCATACTACATGTTTGCATGCATATTTGCTTCATGTTTTATTTTTTGTTTTTTTGTATTTTACAGTTTATTTTTGCACCAGCCACCTATAAGAAGAAGCATAGCTTTTAGATCATGACCTTTGCTGTCTTTACCTAAATTTAGAGAGATGTCAAGAAAACAGTCAAAATAAAAAACTCTAGGCACTGAAATCTGAGCTTATTGCCTTTTTTTTCTTACATACTGCTATGATACTTACTTTAGTAAAATGTGATGAATTTACCTTGCAGTAATTTAAATCACAGTCATATCGGTCAACAAGTCATAACTTTTCAACTTACTGCTTCAGTCATTTGTGGAGTTTGACCAAATGAAGTACACTATTTCCATTAGTCACTTCTCAGTAATGAAAGTAAAATGTTGTGCAAAGCGCATTTGTGCAATTTTAGTTCTTTGACATTTACTGGCACCATTTAAAGAAGTTACAGATTTTGAGCATATTTGATCACATAAATGCTTTAATTAAAGAGAAGCCTTTTTGGCCTACAGTTGTGGCCAAAAGTTTTGAGAATCACATAAATATTGGAAACTGGAAAAGTTGCTGCTTAAGTTTTTATAATAGCAATTTGCATACACTCCAGAATGTTATGAAGAGTGATCAGATGAATTGCATAGTCCTTCTTTGCCATGAAAATTAACTTAATCCCCCAAAAAACCTTTCCCCTGCATTTCATTGCTGTCATTAAAGGACCTGCTGAGACCATTTCAGTAATCGTCTTGTTAACTCAGGTGAGAATGTTGACGAGCACAAGACTGGAGATCATTATGTCAGGCTGATTGGGTTAGAATGGCAGACCTGACATGTTAAAAGGAGGGTGATGCTTGAAATCATTGTTCTTCCATTGTTAACCATGGTGACCTGCAAAGAAACGCGTGCA
>VVHJ01061946.1:0-10494 GCA_015107715.1 Tylochromis polylepis | reverse complement strand
CGGGATCTCGTCACTCACTTCAGTCTCTTCGTTGTCGCTCTCACTTGAGCGCACGTGGTCCTCTTCATCACGCAGCAGTCCAGCCTTTCGAAACCCGTTGGTGATGGTGGATGTTTTGACACGGCTCCACGCATTTAGGATCCACCGGCAGACTTGAGTTAAAGATGCTCTTTGCATGCGGCCTGTTTTGGTAAATGATTTCTCGCCGCTGCATCATGTGCATTTCTTTGAGTGTTTTCCATTTTGATGAGGGTGAGTACAAATTACTGATTTACAATAATTTAATTGTGAAAGTGCGCTTGATTTATCGCACAGTTTCATTGGACCTCTGTGAACTACCTACCAATTGTACTGGTCTACTATTACGAGGCAAAATGTTTTTGGCGGCATGAAAAAAAAAAAATGCTTTAGCCGCACCTTAGTATAGGCCGCAGTGTTCAAAGTGTGGGAAAAAAGTAGCGGCTTATAGTCTGGAATTTACGGTACTTGTTCTAAAAAGAAACAAGAGGGTTTTTAAACACTACCCACCATACACAGAAATCAGAAAAAAAAAACCTTCATCAAATAATTTATAGTGCGACTTTCAAACATCCATTCTCTTTTCCAGCGTGCCCGCTAAAGTGCGGTGCTGTGAAAAAGTATTTGCACCCTACCCGATTCCTTAGTTGTTTGCATATTTGTGATACTTAAATGTTTCAGATCAAACAAGTTTTTATATTAGACATCCAACCCAAGTAAATATAAAATTTAGGTTGAAATGATTTTAATCAGGTAGCTTTTTCCCCATATGTGAGAATGTATGCAAAAAAAACCTGAGAAATTAAGAAGGGGCAAATACTTTTTTCACGGCACTATATCTTATATTGTACTGTGCACCACATTTGCATTTGAAAAACAACTCACTGAATGACAGATTTTGGAAAAGTCCTTGCAACTCAGCAGTCATCTTGATGAAGCTCCAGGATGTCATTTTAGGTCAACAAGAAGAAACAGGCATAAATACACGATTAATCTTGCAGGCATATATAGAACCATCACTCAACTTTCTTTCTAGGATTTTTTGAGTACTAACTTTCACCCTTATGATAATTGTTGCAATTACAAGAGCTTCTTATGTAATGATTCCAGAAGATACAGCATGACATTACCTACTGTACCAAACAATGGTGGGATCACACAGGCCAGTTAACAAAGTCAAGATGTTTTTGAAAGTTGAAATACATTTTCTTTAAGATGATAATGCCTTTACATGCCGGGGGGGAAGTCAGAATAGAAAAGGCGAGTATCTTTTGCATTTTTATAATGCAGTGTCTTTGGCTTGCTTTGGACTCTGATGTTTGTTGTTGCCTGCGGCAAAAAGTACTGCAGGTCTGACACTGGAATTAATAACTCCACTTTCTAATGTTTTCCCCCCTCTCAGTATTTGTAATAGTGCTGTTTTTATTTTTTGCTTCCCATAGGTTCATAGAACCTTGAATTTGACATTATGAAGCCTCATAAGCTGCTCCACTTGGGTTCACTTATCTATCTTTCCTTTTTTACTAATGGTTTTTCTCAATAGTGTGTGGTGAGAAAAGAGGACACATGGAAATTAAAGACATCCAAAATTTGAATAATTTGCCTTCGGCTTAACTGACTTATGAGTTTACATCACTTATATATGCCACTGGAGAAGAATCCATATATAGAAATGTAACATGTCTGACGGACTGACAAGTCATCAGGGAACTGTGAGCTCAGGTTCTCACTGATTGATCTTCTAATTTCTAGTTGCTTGGTTTGACCCACTTTGAAATATGTACTCAGCAGTATATTTATATTTATATCTGGCGGTGAGAGCCGCCAGAGAGAAAAACTGCCCCACTGGCTTGATTTTGAGGCCCTCAGATTTCATTCTCAAGGATTGATTAAGCTTCCTTTTTACCTCTCACCACCTGGTGGGAGGCTAAGAATGAGTGCTTAGCTTATCATCCTGTTTTCTGAGCCAAACCTTTGCTTGGAAGCAGCGAAGGTTCTCATTCACATCCTGACTGAGGTAAATATGCAGGTCGCTCTGTTTTGCACAGAATTTCTGATTTCCTCAGGAAGGAACTGCCAGCACTCCAGCTTGCTGTTGCACTGATAAAAGGGAATAAAATGCATAGAAATGCATAGAATGAGGAATCTGGATTACAAGAGTTGTTCAGATCTGTTTGCCCTAGGCGGGAGATGTTTGGACAGAAGTGAATGGCAAGCAACAAGGACAGATGGAGAAGATTTGAGCGGCAAAATAGAAATATGATGTAAACATGAGATAATAACAAACGCTCACACAGAAAGGTGATAGCCTTACATATTTACATGTGCTTATGTGATATTATGAGGTATTGTGGCTCAAATGTCCTGGGAGGTGGTAGATAGCAAACATTTTGAGTTTGCAGAGGTGAGTAGTTTACAGTGCTCTCCATAACATGTAAAAATAACCAACAACATTGTTGGCACATGATATAGCAGCAGGCATCACTTCTCTTCATCTGAAGTACTCTCTGACTGCGTATATGTAGAACTGTTAATTCACACCCAAGTAGTCTATCCAGCACCAGTAACTCAAGCCAGTAAACCTAGAAATCAACATGAACATCTGAGACTCACAAAACACTCACTAAACCATCACTGGCTCATTTACACGGCTCCCTATAAATATAAATACTTCCAGCAAATTGTTCCATATTCTATAAAACAACAGAAAACATTCCCATAAAAGGAAACCCCTTAGCCCAGTGATGTCAAACATGATATAACTAGCAAGTTGGGGTTGGGTGGGCTCCTTCCTATGCGCTTGGTCTACATGGACCCAGAGAACAAAGAGACAGTGGTAAATATGAACAAAAGTACACACAATATTTAAACCTGCAAGATAATTAAAGAGACCGGGGCAACTTATCACTGTGTATTTGCTTCAACATGCTCAATTGCTTTGATGTTAACTGTAACATAATGCTAACATAATGCTAGCAATGTTACCTCAGAAAGAGCAAATCTCAGAAAATAAGCATGTAAAAATGTATTGTAATATGTCAAAGTAACATTTAAGAGACAAATGGTGACCAGGAAAGTGCACACTCACATTGTCACAGACATTGGTTAATTCTGAAATATATAATTAAAGGTTCTTTTAAGGTTAGATATTCAGATGCGTAAGAGACCCACACGCATCCATAATTCAGAATAAGGTTTAAGAATTAGCAGCTGTTAACAGATTAACATGAAACTTTAAAGGCTGTGGCAAATGTGCATGCAAATGTTAGCTGTGCTATTTTGCTCAAGGTACATAAATTAGCCGTTTAAAAAAAAAAAAAAAAAACTATGGGTGAAGGCATATAACAGCTTGAATAGCTTTGTAAAAAAAGTGCAATTTAGGCTAAAAGCAAAAGTCAGCAAGCTTATATTTTGAAAGGGGATTACACATATAAAAAGCATGGTAATCTTTAGCAGGAAGAATATTCAATATTCATGTTATGCTCAAATTCTTCAATTCTAGTGTCCTAAATATCACTACAATGGAATGAGAAAAAGCTACATGTATAAAATGTGTCTGCAGAAATCCCAAGTGGATCCCAGCAGGATGATATTTCAGGTCAACAAGACTAAACAGGCACAATACTTGCTTAGTCTCGCAGGCATATAAAGAACCATGACTCAAATTAGATTTAATAAACAAACAAACAAAGTTTGGTAACTGAAGACTTAAAGGGCTTTTCCACCACAAAGTTATACTGAGAATGTTCATGTTTGCACAAAATTTATAGGTTAGTCCAGAGTGCCAACAGGTGTCTGGTTCATCTGGCTGGTTCATGCTCAAATTCTGAAATTCTAGTGGCCCAGTCACTACAGTGGAGTGAAAAAAGCAGTAGGTATTTGTCTGAAGAATTTCCTAAAGCACCTAATGCCATGGGCCACAATACATAGCATTTACAGTTAGCATAAGTAATCAAAATCCCTCTTAACATACAGGGTATTGACTATTTCCTATACAAGAAGTACTGAAGAGTTTTTATAAGTGATATAAGTGAACATAAATTAGGCTTTTTCAGTTGATACAAAAACCAAAGACTGAATGTGTTCCAGCACATTGCTATTTTTTTTTTTTATCTACTTACTGCTTATTGTGTGTTGTGTTATGACTGTCACTAATAAATACTTAACTGCCCACTCTCCCAGAAATATTTCTCTCTAGGGCACTGCTTTTGATTATTGCATAAAACCCCAAAAGAAACTCCAGTCAATCAAAGACGTAATTTTTTCTTCTTAGCCAGAACTAAATCTATAAATTATAGACAGCACAATAAAAAACATTTAGGTCATGCATTTCAAGAACCAGCCCTCTCAACAACAGTGAAGCCACTGAATTTCTGATCTAAAATCTCAATTACCATTTGTAAAACTGGGTCAAGCAAAAAAGGGTCACATGCCAGGCACTTTGAAAAAAAATCTAATTTGTGTAGGCCTCCTCATGTCAGAATCTGCTGTAACAGTGTCAACCTGCCAATATTACCCTGTGCTCGCAATGGTGCTACAGAGAGGAAAACACATGCACAGTTGGTGGAGGCATGCCTATTAAATCCAACTCCTTCCTATACTGACTTCCTTGTCTGAAGTAGTAGCCAGCCAGAGGAAAGACGTGCTGGGAGGAAAAGGCTCCCTGTGGTAGATCTTGGCTAAGTTGATTACGGCTCAACCTACTTCTGTACATAAAAACAGACTCAAGTTTGGAGCAAGCAACAGTAAGCCTGAAATGTTCATGTGCAATTGTGGAAGAAAACGATGGCCTCATTCATGTCTTGTGATGGACCCAGGGGCAGCCACTCTTCACACACCACTACATTTTTTTGGTGGATAACATGAACCCTTATGTGCCAGCGCAGACAGATGGAGAAGGAACGAGAGGACGATGGGTAGAGGAAAAAGAAACGGAGAGAGAGAGAGAGAGAGAGGCTAATCGTAGGAGGCTGGCTCATGGGGTTGCTGCTGTCTGCCTTTGCTGGCAAACACATTTGTCCTGATGGGAAGGTAAAAGACTGGCAAAAGAAGGCAGAACGAAGCCTGTTGGTTGTGGTTACCAGGCAGCAGTGATTTGATTTCATGGGCATTCAACAAATGGTAAGAGGGGAGTTTCAACAGAGGCTGTGGAGTTTTACAGGCTTTGGAAAACAAAGGAGGAATTGCTCATCAATGCTTATAACCGAAGCACAAACTTTGTTTTCTTAATGATTGAAGATCCTTTTGTAGCAGTACAACAAAAACACAGACAAAATGTCTCATTTTAGTGTCTTTCCAGGCAGCACCTGAACGAGATCTGTTTGTGCATTTCCTTGCTGCAATAAATCCCTGAGAAACAAGCTAATTATTTGCTAGCTTTTATTGTGCAGTAGTGATGCCATAATAGAAATGATGGTGCAGATAAACAATAAACTTCTTATAGTGACACTAAAGATAAACTATTGATTATTGCAGACAGTCATGGTTTGCATTTCACAGTTAATTTTCTTTCCCATCATGTTCTTGAATAATTTACTGAACAAATGGACCATATGTTTGTAAAAATCTTAAGCCAATAAAATGTGAAACACTGCTTAGGAAACAGTCTCTCCCTACATAAAGTTTATGTTGTGCCAGTAATGAGCTAGTGCAACTTTTTCACCTTTGACCCAGTGGACTGGGATACTGTTTAGACACATCAAACAATCTAATTACTCGAGAAGCTTTATCAGGGCTGAACACCGCAGCAATATGTTCTCTTGGCTTCCCACTTGTCCATAACTCATGTTAAATTATCTCAGATTGAGATGAAGTATTTCCCTGACAGATGTCAGTCTAATTGAGTGTTGCAGCTCCAGTTGGTGGAGTTGTTGCTTGGCCCTGTGCCTATCTCTGCTTCGATGCCTTGCGTGACGTTGCAAAGTGCTTGACTCAGATACACACAGTGTCTTTGTCTTTGTCTTATTTGGTTTCTTCTAGATGCATCAGCCTCTAGCAGTTTCTCACAACAGTTAATGGTTGAGCATCTCCTGGATGCTCTGTGTTGCACATATTTTGTATGGATGCGGCTACAGTGCATCTGCTGTCACCACACTCATCACTGTCCACTGATCCGATTTGTGTGTCGAACTCCACAAATGCCAGTATTGCTGGTGTATCTATTAAATCCTATCAGGAACCATTTTCATCACACACACTAGAGTTCCACTGAGTGATGCCATTCATAACATAGCATTTGTTGCATTTTCACGATACACATATGGCTGATTTCAGCAACGGCTCCTCTTTTTTGTTTAGTATGACCAACTGACTTCAAATCTGATATTGATTCAAGGTGATTTGTAGCTAAGTTTCCCAGGAATGTCGTGAACATGTGTTGCTGGTCTCGAGTCTTACCTGATCCTTTAAAACATCTTTATCAGAAATGTTCAAAATTGCCATTATAACACATAATTACTTTTCATGCAAATTTTGCTGAGGCATAAAATGGCATCCTTGGCACTCCATTTGTTCTATGTTTTGGTTGCTCATCTTGCTGAGCGTGCATGGTAATGCATTTATTGGACTGGGGTGCGTTTATTAGGCACTTTCTCCACTTTCTCAATGAGTTGGAATTTGTGTGCGAGTGTGTTTTTCTCAACAATTTGGCTATTAACATATAAACTCAAAGTACTTTAAGCATGATATATGCTTAAAGTACTGGAAACCAGACTTTCTGTAGGAAAGTCTGGTTCCAGTGTTGCAAAATATGATTAAAAAGAAATAATTACATTTTTTGTACATACAAAGACCATGAGCTCTCAGCTTTATTTTGAGTCCATTGCTGATAAACAGCACAAGTGTGCTACTGAAAATATTATTGAATAATATAATTGAACCTTTCTTCAGTATTACTAAAAATAGTTCCCAGCTCTTGCTGGAAATTTGTAGCCGCCCATTTTTAAGGGTTCACACAGATCAACCTTAACATTGTTGTAAACCAAGCCCACACCCCATGGAAGTGGCCTACTCCAACAGGACGATGTGCCCAGAAAAACTGCACAGAAACAAGTCAATCAACTCAATATAGAGCACCAGCAACTGATTTAGTTTCTAAACTCCTCAAATCCAAATCCAAATGAGTATCTGTGGGGTGCACTGGAATACTGGCAGTGGATACTTTGGGTCCTCTGGATTGTGGAGCAGGGCCACTGTGGATTAAACTCTACAAGACACTACCAGAGTTTATGTGTCAGTACTATGATGGAAGTTAACTGTTGCATGAAGAGTCTTCACAGGAAAATAGGCAAGTGGTGTTGATACGACCGACCTGTTCCATCTTTAAAATGAATGAAATAGCTTGGCAACATGAGTGTCACAAATAGAAACAAACATATGTGTTCCTCACCATGTGCTGATAAATCCCCTTTGACTGATATACAGCAAATGTTTATCATTTTAATTCATGGCCAAATTTCATACATTTATTTTTTTCAGGTTTGTCTGAACTTGTCAAAATGTTTTTTCACACATTTGGACTTGTCACTGCAGATGGACACAGACACAATGACTGTGTGAGAGTCTGTTCCAGGGTCATGATGTTGTGCATGCTGGCTCACCATTATTTTACTTGTACAGTTTTAATATTTATGCATTTGTTTTAGTTGTGCTTCTTGTTCAACAAGGAGCACAACTATTTTTCATCACAATGGTGCATTCATGGACATATTTTTCTCTAATTACGGGGGGTCTAAATTGCTGAAAAGAGGTCCCAGGGGGCACACACAGCAAACAGTCAGACAATCAGGCAGGTTGTAAACAAACTTTGGTTAACAAGAAGGACAATCACCACTTATTCATCCATTGCCTGTTTACAGGCCAAACTTTCTGACTCAAACTTGACTTACTTTATGAATTCACATATACTTTTTCTGTGCAATGAGGGCCTATTATCGTATGCTGAACATGATTATAAAGACACCTAATAAAGCTGCTGGAGTCTATTTTGCCTCAGTCACAGCTCAGTTCTGCAGTTTCAGGAATCGATAATCATCTCCACTCTGTGTATGAAATATCATATATATTTGTTGTTTTGATGAGCTGATCTCATCATTGGACTCTGTTCATCATAGAATTCCATTCTTCAAAGCACAGTTACAACGGCTAGACGAAGACATTGTAGAAGACTCAATTGGCTTAACCCCTCAGCATTCACTCCCAAGATTACAAGCCTAATATTTGGCTGCTGTTTTAATCTTCTCACTCTGAATCAAATTTGTCAAACAATACATCACCGAAGGCACAAAGCCACATGGGTTTAAATGGTGTAAATCAATCGGAGACTAAAGCAGCAACAGTGCATATGCAGCAAAACAGTATTTTTTTTTTTAACTTTCTCATCTCTAGGGAGATATACGTGTTGAATCATCATGCTCCATATACTATATTCCTTTTAAAAGTCCTTTGTGCATTTGCTTCTAAGCTTCATAAAAGAAAAAGAAGAAGACGTTTTCGTGAAAAAAATGGGGGGGGGGGGGATGCTGAGCAGTGCTTCTCTCCTTACTGGGAAAACTCAGACTGTTGTTGCTAATGGCATTCAGACTTACCATCATTAGTGGATTGCCACAGGACAATAAAAACATCAGCTTTCCTGTTCAGTATTTCAGTATCCTTTATTTTCCCTTTTTTGGCATATGACACAATTTTTTTATGCCCCCGGCTCCACCTTAGGCCTTTCTCCGAATTGTCTTCAGTCTGCATTGGATGATTTCCATTTATCACTAAATAACCACAGGCTTGCTTCCTCCAACTCCACCAGTGATTCTGACTATCCAACCATCAAAGCAGTGCTCATGCTGAGCCTGTCATTCAAGATCTGAGTCTAACTTTTTTAAAAATAAATGAAGCCAGATTTTTTTAGTTTCCTATAGATTCCTTTCTTTAAAACCTCAAACCCAATCCAGCACCTACCTTACCTCAGATGTCACTATCCCCCTCCACTCACCACCCTAACCTTGGCAGAAGTGGATTCAGTTCACAGTTGGAAGCCTAGTGAGAATCCTTAGAACTGGCATTGTGTACTATTTGTGGATTTATCTCCCATGTCTCTGGACATGTGCTACCGGATATAGTCAACAATAAGAAAGAATGGTGACTCAGCCTGGCTAATGCCTCAGGGCATCAGAGACAGTAGATTTTAGCCATCTATGATCTCCTGCTTCTGTATCACCAGGCTGACAAGTACCTGCGCCAACCTCTCACAGACAACTGTCAGTCCCGTACAAAGTATAATTTGATTTGAATAGGCACCTGCTTTGAAATGAGATAATAAAAGAATAAGTCTTAATGCATTTGGGGTGAAAGAAATTGAGGTGACACATCACATACAATCTAAAGGCTAGGTGACAGGTGGCTCTGGGATAAATGGTGAAGGTTTCTATTCTCCCGTGGATGTCTGGACAGCGCACATTTGACAGGTAGCAAAAGGCTCTCATTATTTTTTGCCTAGTAATCTTTGCCTGCTGGTCGGACACAAATTCAAGTCTACCATTTATGACAGGAAATGAAAACTGCAGCAGAGTTGGAAATGCACTTGGAAATAGCCTTCTGATTGAAGTATGAAAATGTAACTGCATTTTATAAGACACAGTCGGAGGAGGCGGGGGTGTCTGGGGGGGCGGGGGAATATAACCTTTACCATAATAGAAAACGACCATATTGCTTTTTTTCTCCAAGTGACCAGTTTGATGTGAGCAGTGTCCTGATCTTTTACACTCCATGACGAATATAGGAAAATGCTCCTTCTTTCACTAAACTTTAGAATCTGACATGAAAATCATTTCTTATTGATTTCATGTCTTGACTTCACTTTTCTGGTCACTGAAAGCAGTGCAAACATGATGCAACATGATAAAATGTATCTTTTTTTGTGCAAAAATAAATAAATTGCACTTTCCTGTGTAGCAGTGGACTGACCATTTAGAGCAGCGCTTCCCAAACTTTGTTTGCTGGGCCCCCCTTTGTTTTACAAGAAAATCCCCCCCGGCCCCCCCGGCACAAACACATCCTCCAGCCACACGCACCCATATTTTGTTTTCAAACTCCATTGCAGTTTATTTCACACCTCAAACCTTTTGTAAGCAGTTAAACAAATAAGAGTAAACTGCAATAAATTACAGGTAGCAATAAAATAAACTACTACCTCTTTATCTACATCTCCAAAATTTCAGGAGCAGTTTGTCCGTGATTTGGACAGCCCAGCACGTGCTCCCGACGCAGGGGAAACAAATTCTGTCGGGGATACCTACCTTGGCACCACCGTTGTGCAGGTGAAGCCAAAGGCAGGATATGCTTCATCATGTTTTCCAGTCTTTGGTTTGGAAGCATATTTGGTGATGCTTCATCTTCTGCTTTGTGTTTGTGTGGGAGCCCCGTCAAAACCTGTCCATTATGCTAGCAGTGTCCAAGCATTCTCTTTTTTATTCATACCGCGCCCCC
>VVHJ01061944.1:0-12950 GCA_015107715.1 Tylochromis polylepis | reverse complement strand
ATCACAAATTAAACAATCCAATCCAATCCAAGCGGATGGCACAACACAGAAGAGCTACCTCGTCAGGCCAGGACTCTGCAGTCTATTTACACCTACAGGCCAGTGGACACTCTTTCAATGATGAGGATCTTGGACAGGGAGGAACGCTGGTTTGAGCGGGGAGTCAAGGAGGCCATTTACTTGAAAAGGGAAAGACCATCTCTGAATCGAGGAGGGGGCCTAAGGGTACATCTGTCACCATCTTACAATGCTGTGATTGCAGCCATTCCCCAACTCTCTGTGAATGGTACTCATGGCCATTGATCAGTGGGCTTTGATCAGTGGGCTTTGATCAGTGGGCTTTGATCAGTAGTTGTTGATCAATAGTCATAAGAATTGGCATATTAATGATCAAGGAACTGTCCTCACAGCCCATTGTTCTTTCAGTGGTGCTAGGTTCAGTCATTATGCAAATCTGCTGTTTATAAGGTTGGGGAAACCTGCAGTCAGCTGAGACTGAAGAAGTCACTTGGATGAGTGATGAAATGTTTCTCCCACTGAAAACGCTACGTCCAGATGAACAGAATCAACTTTTTTGGGAAGAGAATGTAATTGTTCTGCCCGTTACTCACACCGGTCGCTTAGAGTACTAATCAGGTGGAACCAGATAATATTTCATGGCACATCTGATCATTTCTCACGGCACACCTATGTGCCGCGGCACAGTGGTTGGGAAACACTGGTCTACTAGACAGATAGGCTGCACTGTATAGTCATTGCATGAGGTATGAAAGATTTCCTGTATCTGACTTTGTGGCATTGAAGCCGAATAAGTCCATTAGAGAAAGTGCATACAATTGCATTTTAGAGTCTGACCTTAAAACTTTTCTTCAGCACATTCTGTTCATATTTCACAGCTTATATTTCATCAGAAGTATAAAAGTGGCTAGTTGCAGTAATTACAGAACACATTATATACCCAATACATACTGAATTGAGTCACAGGACTTATTTGATCACTGAAAGCTGGTCAGAGGTTACAGTGTATCTTATACAGTAAAGTTACTTATGGGGCTTTCAGGCACAACATGGCATCTGTTCTCTATTAAGAAACAATTCAGTTAGATTCAAAACACAGAAAAACAACTAAAAAAGGGATATCACCAAAACCAGAGCTGTTATCATCTAGGAGCAATGCTGTTCATTGCAATGCTTCTGATAGCTGTTAAGAAATTTCAGCTCATACCAATACTCATGCCATTGTAACAGGTTTTCAAAAAAAGTCTTTGATTGAGCATTTTAATATTAGCCCAAACTCATATAGGGCTGATGAAAGTATAATAAAGTTAGAAAAGTTAGAAAGGCCATATATCAAGCAATATCGCTCTCCCTGTCCCTTGTTTAAAAGAGAAATTTGGTCATATTAAAAAAAAATGTTTTTGTGCTTCCTGGTTTTTGCCTTCTTTTCAATGTGCTGGCAGCCTATGTGGACGTCTTCATCTTTCTGCACCCATTCCTGGCTGAACAATTGCAAAATATTATAACATCATCTAATTACATAATTACAAACAAATACATTATATTTACCACATAAATGCTACTATAGAGCATATACTATATTACTAAATATTTTCTGTTATCTGACAATGATAATTAGTGGTGGAGTAATTTTATAAAATCATTCCTTTAGCAAAAGGAATGGTGTAGTGGGTCAGCTGCCCGTTGCCTCTGGTTCTATGGGGCTCTTGCTCTTTGGCTGTGGGCACTCCAGCTGGGGCCTCCCTTTTGCTCCCTTTTGGGGTGAGCACGCCGTTGTCATCCAGATGTGTGACCTTGGTTGTTCAGTACTCTTTGGGGGGCTGTGGAGGGGCCAGGTCTGCCTCTGGCTTCCGGGGGGCATTCTTGTGGCTTCTCAGTCTCATTATCAAGTATGTTTCATGATAAACACACATACATACACTCACACTCTCTCACGCAGAAAACAACAAGATTGTTTGTGTAGTTTTTTTTTTTTTTGTCTTTCAGGTTGATTTTGTTTGTTGAGTGTGTTTTGTTACAGACTCAGCCATTGGCAACCCAATGTATTTTACACGTGCTCTGTCCGCTGCTTTTGTCTTTTCCCCTTTTTCCTCTCTGTCTTTCTGCTCCTTTTCTTTTTCTTTTCTTTTCTCTCTTTATTCCCCCTCTTGGCAAATCTAACCTGGCCCTCAATCCCATCAGCTCAGGCATTGTATAACCACACAAATACTAATGTGAATTATAAAATGAAATACAATATTATATAACAAAGAAAAGAAAAATACTTACAAGGGGAGGCTATAGAGGGTCTGTGGTGCTACTCTTGGCAAAGCATTCGGGCCATGATTCTGCTTGCTAAGACTGCCAGACAGGACAGATTTAGAAAAAAAAAAGAAATTAAAAGAAGTGAAACACTCACTACACATACCATTATTTTTATACATGAAGTAAAACTAATTATTCTGCAGAAAAATCATCCTCATCAGTCTTATATGGAATAATATTACTGCTGAGCTCAGTTAAAGAGGGAGATTGAAATATAAATGGAGAATGAAGAAGGCATATTAGCAGAATGGCTGGTTAAACGTTGTACATTCATTCAGTCAAGTGAAATTTCTTCACACTGCACTCTACATCATCTGCATTAAACATGCTGGCCAAGCTGGTCAGGAAGAGAAAACATATCAGTTACAATGATAAATATTATCCAGCATGCTAATCTCCAATCGATCGCCCACTGCTGGCCTCTCAGCTTGACAAGCTCAAGCCCTTAATAACTGGACATAGATACGCCGATGTAATCGAGACCTGTTGCAACAATAGCCAATTGTGGCCACAAGATAACAGGACTGGGACCACATTCACTTTGGTTTTGATGAATATTTTTAGGTTTCACTAGGCAAGCACTGCTAGCTTTGCTTGTCCAATTTATTGAAAACAACGCTTAAACTGAAACAGGCTGTTTTACAGCTGATCAAAAGTTTAAGACCACACCTCCAGAAAAACCCGTAAACCCCCCCAAAACAGAAATCAGAGTTCCAAACATGAACTAAGTAATAAGTAGCTCCACCATTATTGTTGATCACTTCAAAGTGTTTCCATGAGGTGAGTGGGAACATTTCTCCAAGTGGTCAAGACGGCCGCACGGAGGACATCTACTGTCTGGAACTGTTGTCCATTTTTGTAAACTTCCTTTGCCATCCATCCCCAAAGGTTCTCAATTGGATTTAGATCAGGGGAACACGCAGGATGGTCCAAAAGAGTGATGCTATTCTCCTGGAAGAAGTCCCCTGTCCTGCGGGCATTGTGTACTGTAGCGTCGTCCTGTTGAAAAACCCAGTCGTTCCCACACAGACAAGGGCCTTGAGTCATGAGGGATGCTCTCTGCAACATCTGTACATAGCCACCGTCTGTTTGACGCCCCTGCACCTCCTGAAGCTCCATTGTTCCACTGAAGGAAAACTCATGCCAGACCATTATGGTGCTCCCTCCACTGCGGCGCGTAGAAAACATCTCAGGTGGGATCTGCTTGTCATGCCAGTAATGTTGGAAACCATCAGGACCATCAAGGTTAAATTTTTTCTCATCAGGGAATAAAACTTTCTTCCACCTTTCAATGTCCCATATTTGGTGCTCTCTTGCAAAGTCCAAACGGTCAGTTCTGTGGCGTTCAAGGAGATGAGGCCTTTGAAGACATTTTTTGTTTTTGAAGCCCTTCAGTCTCAAATGCCTCCTAGCTTTGGTTCTCTAACCAAACCTTTTATCTGTAAAAGTTCTGAAAGTGGTGCTACAACTACACAACCTCCACTTGAGAGGAAGGCTTTTTTTAAATAGAGTGGGTCTTGATATGTCACTAAGCATTACATTGCTTTTCAGTAACACTCATTTAAATGGCTCCAGGTGTTTTGTTTGCAACCTTAAAATGTCTTGTTATATGCTAGCTAATTTGACAGTCTTTAGATCATGCAATAATCTGACAGCTGCTAACTGGATTAAAAGGGCCTGGGTTTACGGTCTTGCTGCAGCTCAGTTATGTCTTTTTTTTTTTTTTCAGTGAAAGCAATTTGAAGGGTCAAAATACAGTTTTGGAAAATGAGCCCAGGTCATCAACAAAGATGCTTTCATATTTTGGTGAACTACAGCAATGCTAGCACTGAACCATCATTGCAGTTAGTTACTTGCTCTGGCAGCGTGCTGGCCCAGAAATGACACATCTGCTCAGCTGAGCAAAGCCAAAAAATTGATTTTGATCAGGTACGTGACAAAATGTACATAGTGTAGCCCTCAAAAGCTCCTCAACCATGCTGTGAGCTGTTGCATTTTTAATCAGTAACTGAATCAAGTTGATTACTTCCTCCAAAGTATCTGCATTATATTCCTGCATCTAACTTCCAAGTGTAATTTTATTAAGTGTAATCAGTTATATAGAGATATATCATCAATATATTATTAATGTGCATGTAAATTTATTAAATTGAAAAATTTGAAAATCAAAACCTTTCCTCTGGACTCTCTTGAATGTTCTGTGCGTGTATGTGTGTGTGTGTGTGTGTGTTTGTCAATAAAAGTTGACGTAATTATGTACTGAAGTTATTTCTGAAGTGAGGATAAGGTTATTTTAACATTGCCCCAGTTTGTAGCGCATTTGGATAATTTTCCATGTCCTCTTAAAAATATTTACAGCCACAATTACCTGTTTTTATATGGACTCACTGGTGCTTTTGTAAGTTGAATCCTGTCAGGAATATCTTCCTTGCATTTTGGGAAGATGCTTTACCTTCTTTTCTGAGCTTTTCATGGCAATAGATCAAGTTAAATGGTATGCTTAACTTAGTCCCACTTTGGAACCAATCTGAAGTCTTGAAAGTAAGGTAATCAGGGTAGAAAGGAAGAAAGATAATGCCTGCACTTACTTATATTCCAACAGCCTATTTGTTTTTGCATATTGTCTCATCAAAATTATTCTAATTAACTACTAGCTGTTCATGTTTGCACTGTCTCCATGGACGTGCAGACAGCTTCCACTGGATTAATTTGATGTCGAGGGAAACTGAATCTCCTGCAAATTCTTACGTTCAATCATTGAGGAGCATATTGAATATTTTATTCTTCACATCACGCTTTCATGTTAATTCTGCATGAAGTATATTTTGAAGTGGCTGTCTCAATTGATCTATTTATAGCTAAATACTAGGTTTGATCTGTAGTCATTTCTTTGAATTGCTACCTGCTACTTAGCACATACTATGTGAGTCACCTATGTTATTCTCATGTTTCTGTTCTGCTTTTAAAAACACTGTTCCATATATGCACAAATTAACAGGTAAATTTACAAAGCTATAAAAACCTTGAAGAGTTGTTTTTCATATTATGTCACAAGTATTTATTGCAAGTTTAGTTTCCTCAGGTCAGACTGGAGGAAATAAAAGGCCTGGAAGCTTGAGGGTCCTGCACAGTATCTGCTTTATGCCTATATGCTGTTTCTACGACTGGACTCTTCTGGACAGAGATCTCAGATGTCACTGTTAGGATCTGCTTGGAGTCACTCGACCAGTTTGCGTGTTTATCTTTTTTGTATAGATGGATAGCAACACTGCATCCACTGCATCTTCATTTTTAGTTCTGTAGAAGTAAGGTGTTTTCTGTTGAAGAACCTTTGCTGCTTCTGGGCTACAATTAAAAGTCAATTCAATTTATTTATACAGCGCCAAATCACAACAACAGTCGCTTCAAGGCGCTTTATATTGTAAGGTAGATCCTACAATAATACATATAGAAAAAAAAACAACCGTATGAAAGTCAAAAAAAGTAAATGAAATGTGATGTTTGCCATAGCCCTCATTCAATCACACTGAATAGTTTAGCATATAGTGCAAGAGTTGTGTGTTTGAAAAAGAACCCCCCGTAGATTCATCTGTGAACAGCTTTGTGACGGGTATTAACCACCCAGTAATACTGTATGTGATGCTCTTCACTGATACAGGGCCAGCTAGTTTCAGGGGATAGCTGCTGTCAGTCTGTATCTAGGGCAGTCCATTATCAGGACACCAGAGACAGAAACAACTCTCCAGTTGTATTTGTCTTTCTTTTTATCCTTGATGGTAACTATCTAGCTACTTACAGGAGGGGAACCACAGAGAGAGGTGCAGCTGAAGTTCAAACATATTTTAAACTGTACATTTTGGATTTTTGCTGAACTAACACATACACCGGAAAGCTCAAATACTACAACTAAACCCTACTTAATTTGTTCATGTAGTCTTGGCCGAGCCAAAACATCTCAGAACCACCAAAGAATTACCATAAAGACCTCTGAAGGTGCCCTGTGGTATCCAGCAGTAAGATGTTACAGCAGAGAGCTGGAACAGCAGATCAAGTTATCACTACAGGTCCCCAATACCCTGTCTCCAATTCACGCCTGTCCCAACCACAGATAGTTGTCTCTAGCTGCTGTCTATAAGTACCCTCCATGTCTTTGTGTTTTGATGAGTGTACTGTACAATATTACATGTACAACACTGCATAAAGTTTAAAAAATATTTGACTAAATGAATGGAAAAAAAAGAAAAGATTTTGTACCCATGAATTATAATTAAGCCAACTGGTACATGGTTTAACTTTTGATCTCCTTCCAGTTGATGCTCATGCTCGGGTAATTCCACTGGAAAGGAACTAAAAGGTACCCTTGTGAGAAGCTGAACCACTGAGACACAGCTTGACATCAGGTTTACCCCTGATCTCTGAGCAGTTTACTCTGTTGACTAAAGACTAAAGATGGATTTCCGCTTAGTGCGAGGCCTCAGTGTGACGTCAGACCTCACCTAATGTGTAGATTTTGTGTTAGTGTTTGCTGATTCAGGTGTCAATGCTATGCACTGTAGAGATAAAAGTTTAGGCTGAGTATTGAATAACAGATGAAACGGGGATGAGTTTCCAGGAAAGGGTAGGCAGGTGAATGGTCTTTAGTGGGCTTTTTTTGTCCATTCCCCCCAAAAAAGCTCCCAATCTTTACTGCCAAACAACACTCTATTCAACATCTTTCCAAAACACAATTTCTTTCTCCCAAGGTAAGGGGCATCAGAACATAAAGACCAAAGTCCAGAAAAATAAAATCACTCTTTCATAATCCTCATACGACCAAGATCCAAGCTTGGATACTGCATGCATTTAAAAAAAAATGTCTGCTAATGAGCCTCAGCAGGAATCAGGTGTGTGATCAGCACTGTCACGCAGGAGTGAAACAAAAGAGTGGGAAGTCAAGTGAGCTCCACCCCCTGAAATAGTAAAACAAACAGTAAATAGTAATAAATTAATTGCCTCATAGAAAAAGAAACATGTTTTTAACTGAATGTAATTTAGATGCACTCAAACCTGATGTGATCCTGGATTTGTGTCAGAAATGTGACTTTCCATGCCTGCCATTCACGCTTCATGCCCTTTATACTTAAATTTAACCCCAGAAGCAAGCGAATACAGTTGGCTTTACATTTATGACTTAGACTTGAAATTCTTTAATTCATGTTTCCATCACACAAAGAGCATGGCAGAGTGTCTTATATTTTTCTGTCCTTCAGATGCTGCAGTGTGAACATACTTTTGAAATCCCATAACTTGCACTTGGCAGTTAATTCAGGCTGTTGCTTGATAACATTTTGTAAAAAAAAATTACCCAGAATAGTGAATCAAGAATGTCTGAGAACCACACTGGATAACACTTGGTGTCCCCATGCAAAATGCTTAATCTGTTTGCATGCATCAGCATGTTACCATGGCTATGCAATTTACTACAATTACTGCTGAATGCATCACATGGCTTACAGTGTACACTTCCCTCTTATTATAATGATTGCATATTAAACTGCTCACACAACCACATCAGCACAAACACAAACATTATTGTTATGTCACTCAAGAAGTTTTCATTCTTAGATAAGCTCCATGGTGGTGTGCACATATACACACCATTTCAGATCATACAGTTACATACATATTCTCAAGATGAGATCATTAGGTTTACTTAAATTTACTGCAGCACAGAGGCTGAAAGGCAAAAATTGGGTAATATATTGAAGTAAATTTACTTTGCTAAATTTATCTATATCCCAGTTCTTTCACTTTCAACTTCCTCTGCTGCCACCCTAATGCAAGGCTAGCACTTCAGATGGTTCCAGACCATTTATCTGGATAATGGCTAGAAAAGGAAAGATGGCCACAAGTCACTGAGTGGTGCTGAAATGACAATAAAACCAGGTTCTGTTTCTTTGGAAAATACATTTAAATACATTTAACTTTATATTGATTAATAGCCTTCAAATAAAACGAGTGACAGAGAATTTCACAGAGATGTGTAGGGGTGTGCTCCGCTCACACAAATGTGCATCTTGTTCCCTTAATCAAAAAGCCGGAAAGCTACCTTTGAAATTTATAAAAGTTGTAAGCAGTCAGATTGCATACATCTTACACATTTCAAAGGCAACCTTCCCAACCCTTTTTACTATATATACATGTGACTGTCTATAACATTTGCAGGATCTAACATGGAACACACGGGTGAACACTGTTGAATGACATTAATCATATCAGTGTATTCCTCATTATATTCATCATTCTGCGGTGAATTACCAAGATCATTTATTAGACTTACAAAAGTCCTATTTTAGTACTACAGTCAGAATGTTACACATTTAAAATGATGGACAGCGCCCTAGTTCTCCCTGCAGTTAGTCAAGGAACAATAAAACATCACATGTTTCTTTGCTTCCCTTTGTATGGAGTCAGCTTTATAGCTGTTGGGTCTCCAGGCATTTTATCAACCTGTTGATTTCACTAATGAGTTTGTGAAGACCGTTTGTCTTGCACGCAGAGTAAAAAGGAAGAGAAAGGCATGTGATTTTCTTTTACATATCTTTAAAGACTTTGATAGAATTAAGCCCGTCTCTATAGCTGAAGCATAAAAAAATGGTGAGAAAATAATTGAAATGCTTTAGGTTCAGAGAGCAGTTTTGTACCATTGTGCCTAATAGTAGCTTTAATTCCAAATTTCTTTTTTAGAAATATAATGTATTATATATGTGTAAATATATGACATTACATTAAGTACTTGCTCAGTAGAGCCTTGAAATTTAAAAGATGCAATATTTTGAAAATTTAGGAAATGCTTGATCCATTTTTCTGCACAATTAGATGATAAAGAATTGCGACCAAACTGCACCAATTTTATGGCCATCCAGTATCTATTGATGAATTTGTTAATCTCATTGTGGCTAGATTAAGAAAAATACAGCAAATAAAGCTATCCATTTAATAATTTTTGAGATATTTTTGTCTGAACCAGTCAGCCAGAGAAGAGCCAAGTCATTTTTTCATGGTTCAAAAAGCCATAAGCATACAAACAAAAAATAAATAAATAAACACAAAGCAAACAAATTCTTACACAAAGATTTACTACATCAAAAATATTGCAAAATATGCAAATAGAAATACAACACCAAAATATGAAATTATTCTATGAAGTGCTGGACATTACTTGTTACTTTTCTTAAAACTAATGCAGTACATTACCTAACTAGTAGCAAGAGAAAGTAAGTTGTTAAACTTCTTGTTACATTACTTTCCCCTTACTTACTTCGCGTCACATAATTACCAGTTAACAATGTAAACCTTGGCTGCAGCTCCACACAACAAAACAAAACCCTGTCTTAATGAGGACATGTATGCAATCTGTTAACATCTCTCTGGGTTCTTGGATAGCTTTATGTTAGCATCCTGTCTGTGTAGGGAGGAAACAGACAAAGTTGTAGTATAAAACTGCAGTATAATACGTTTTTGTTCTGTCCTTGAGGTATTTTGCAGATTAACTTCACACTCTTGCCCTTTTGTGCAATAAAAATAAATGTCCATACTGCCTGCCTCCTGCCCATGACATAAAATCAGGCGATTGTAGCACAAAAGGAGATAACTGAAGAACCTTTGTAATGCAAGTAATGACACAATTGCAACTGTAATGCCATTACTGACTTTAGTACAGTAATCCATTGCATCACAGTTTCACTGAAAAGTCTAGTGTGATTATAGTAGTGCATTACTTTGGAATGCATTACACCCAAGACTGATGATCGCCTGCACTGCTTCATATCCAGTTTTATGTGTGAATCATGTCTTCGGTGTAAGGTTTTAAGCAAAAGGCAACGTCTGACTTTTGCTTCCAACAAAACTTTTTCTTGAACTAAACTTTATGTAGCGTATGACACAAAGGGAGACAAAGTAGAAGGGACAGAGATTGAAAGTGACAGGAGACAGTGAAAGGGAGGAGGAGACTGATTCAGAGATATCTTTAGTTTGGACAGAATGCACTCAGTTTCACTTGTCTCCTTCATCCTGAATCTCTTTCCTTCTGATTCCTCCTCAGAGCTGACAAGTGGAAACAAAGCAGAGGCAGACAGTGACAGTAAAACAGCAGGGGTCCAGATGTGAGCCCATGCAATGACTGTATGGGGATCTTCATTTGCTAAGCCCTTTTAGCATGTCATACTGTAACATGATCGAATTTTAACTATTTCAGCTATAAATGAAAGATGCTGTTGTGTATGCCTTTTTTGTGTATTGAAATAAAGGCAATCACACAAACTACAAAAACTCTTTTGTACCTCAGGCCACACACAGGTCTTCCTGACACTTTGACCTTGTCCCAGCAGCTGCTGTGACAGGTATAGTTTATTGTTCAGGGATAACAGGTGTTGTCTCTTTTGTTCAGTCATATTTCTTTCTTTTTTTTCCCCAGAGTCCTTGCTGTTTCACAGTGAAGAGCTCCCCACAGTTGTTACATGTCCTTTGGGAGGCTGAAAGCTAGTTGGATGACAACATTCCTGTTCTCTAAGGGCTGTCATTCACAACAAATATAGAAAATTTTGCCTGACAAAACAATGTACTCTCGTTACCTTGAGAAAAATCCAGTAAGTGGACCTTGGGTTTAGGCTGAAGTTGTTACTCTGGCACCCAACATTTTCAACAGGCTCATTACACAAAGTTTATAATCCTTGCTATAATGTAAACTGACAAATATGCCCTCAGTTTTTGCTTTTTTGTTCAATAGCATATTTCAAATATATTGTCTTCCTCACTGCTGACACCACATCAGTTCACAAGCTGATCCTATTTTCCAGTTTCACCTCAGGATAGTTGAACTTGAACTCCACTAAGGGCAACCGCCCACTTCTAACACAAAAGGCCAGTCTACAGTTTTTTGGCAGGGAATACTGACTGAGACTGAATGTACTATGACCCCAAACAGTGTCTTTAAATATCCTGGAGTGCTCTGGAGGTCAGGATAGGATGACATAAGTGGTTGAAAACACTGTTTTGCCAATGATTTTAGTATTGAGTATATTAAAGACTAATGCAAACTTTGAAATACATTAAACAGCTGGATCATGACCTAGCTGATCATGAGCCAGATGCCTTTTACCAAAGGACTGAGATTAGATAATAACTTTGCAGGTCAGTCGCGGCATGGCTATGTGCTTTGATAAGACTAAACATTCATCTGGTACAATATATCTTGACAAAAAACTCAAGAGCTCCATAACTGTCTAGGTCATGAAACGGATTGAATGAGGGGGAAAAGAGACAAAATTGATGGATTTTGTCTAACAGTTGGACCAATAGGACTGCAGCCATCGAGGTCCGTGTTGTGCTGAAGTCAGACCAAAGCAAACACTGAAGCTAAGTGGATAATGTATGGATGAAAAACTGTGGTACGTTCTTGTGTGTTCCTTCCACACAGTTTTTGTTTGATTGTCATAGGACGCTATAATGGGACAGCGGTTTTCTGCATTTGTTTTCCCATTTGTTGGCGTGAAATAAAACTAAAAGTACATTTGATCCCAAGCAGTGGCTTGCTGTGTGTATTTGTGTGTGTGTAACGTTGTGTGTGTGACAGTGAAGGAGGATGAGCCTTCAAGACGAGATGAGTAATCTTGCATCACCGAGTGTCATCTGTGTGACTAATAGTTGCTGTCAGCCTGTTGGCTGTGTACTTCAAAAGGAGAGAAACTAAATACTAAAGATAACTTCTTTTTTTTTTTTTTACATCAATTATAAATGGTTAGTAATAACAATAAAGGTTAAGGATAATTTTTGTAACAGAGGCAATACTCTTGTCTTCTTATTCATTTTCTCAGCATGTCATGATGGCAGCACTTACTGTTTTCTCAAATGCCATCAGCTCATCTTTATGCTGACCTAAGATAAAAGTTTCAGCTGTTTATCCTAATAGTTACATGGTCACTCTGAACATAAAGTTCAGACTTCACTGAAAACATAGTTTTGCTAATCACCCTCTTACTCCCACATGAACAAACTGTGCAATGTATTTTTGAGCAAAAATCTGTATTTCATTACTCAAGTCATAATCCTAATCATCAATATTGGATGCCTGCTGCTGTTTACAATGCTGAGACTTGAACCTTTCTTAACTACACCGCTCAAAAAAATAAAGGGAACACAAAAATAAGACATCTCAGATCTGAATGAATGAAATATTCTTATTAAATACTTTGTTCTTTACATAGTTGAATGTGCTGACAACAAAATCACACAAAAATTATCAATGGAAATCAAATTTAGCAACCCATGGAGGTCTGGATTTGGAGTCACACTCCAAATTAAAGTGGAAAAACACACTACAGGCTGATCCAACTTTGATGTAATGTCCTTAAAACAAGTCAAAATGAGGCTCAGTAGTGTGTGTGGCCTCCACGTGCCTGTATGACCTCCCTACAACGCCTGGGCATGCTCCTGATGAGGTGGCGGATGGTCTCCTGAGGGATCTCCTCCCAGACCTGGACTAAAGCAGCCACCAACTCCTGGACAGTCTGTGGTGGATGGAGCGAGACATGACATCTCAGATGTGCTCAGTTGGATTCAGGTCTGGGGAACGGGCGGGCCAGTCCATA
>VVHJ01061943.1:0-18818 GCA_015107715.1 Tylochromis polylepis | reverse complement strand
GTAGAGGGAGTAGAGAAGTGGGCTTAGTACACAGCCCTGGGGAGAGCCAGTGCTGAGATTGCGGGGGGAAGACAGGTGAGAGCCCAATTTCACCTGCTGGGGTCGGTTAACCAAAAAGTCCTTTATCCAGGAACAGGTGGGTGGTGGGAGCCCCAGGTTGGCTAGCTTGGTGATCAAAATGTCCGGTATTATTGTGTTAAAGGCGGAGCTGAAGTCAATGAAGAGCATTCTGACATAGCTCTCCTGTTGCTCCAGGTGACTCAGTGTTTTGTGGAGAGCAATGGCTATGGCGTCTTCGGTGGATCTGTTAGTCCGGTATGCAAATTGGTGTGGGTCCAGAGTGGGGGGGAGACAGGCTCTGATGTGCCCCAGAACCAGTTTCTCAAAGCACTTGGTGATGACAGGGGTTAGTGCAATTGGACGGAAGTCATTGAGACTGGTTATGGGTGACTTTTTGGGGATGGGGATGATTATGGCAGATTTCAAGCAGGGTGGGATGACGGCTTGTTCCAGAGACAGATTGAAGATGTCAGTGAAGACCTGTGCTAGCTGCTTGGCACATGACTTGAGCACCTTCCCAGGTACTCCATCAGGACCTGCAGCCTTCCTGGGGTTCACTGCGCAGAGCACACGCCTCACATCCTGTGCCTCAAGAGTGAGTGGGGGGTTGCCAGAGGCTGGTGTGGGCTGTGGTGGTCGTTGGAGTGGTGTGGCTGAGTGCTGTGCTTGAGACTCAAAACAAGCAAAAAAGCTGTTTAGCTCCTCTGCCAACCCCACGTCTAAGTTCCCAGGTGTCACAGGACATCCTTTGATTGCGTTTGAGTGAGAAATAAACGTTACAAAAGTTACTTCTTCCATAGCTAGTTGTCACTTCCTGTTACCTTCATTTTTATAGCAGCTAATATTGGTCAGGGACACCTGAGTGCAATTTCTAATGTTGGTTTTTTGGGTTGTTTTTTTTTTTACTTTATGTTCTACTATTTTGTGGTGAGTAATAAGAACCAACTGATTTAGGCAACAGCTGACAATAATAAGTCAATCAGCTTTACTTACCCTTTTTCTTTTTTTCACAGATGTTTTCATTCTGTCTGCATCTTCTTGTGTGAATTCACATTTCTTCCACACATTAACTCTGCGTTAACACCCAGAGCTAATATTCAGATTTCATGCCTGAAGTTTTTTGGGGGAAAACATTTATGTTTCTACACAATATCATTATTTCACCCTCTTCCTGTGCATTAGCTTTAACATGTTTCATGACAGGAATCACAGAAAGGTGCGTTCCAGCTGCATCTACTTTCCCTGATACCTTGAAGATATTTCACAGCTCATCAGAGGAAACTTGAAAGAGAGAGATTGCTCTTGTGTGTTCATGGTCATCCTCAAGACCCACTGCTCACATAAAACTGCAAGGCTGTAGCGACACAGCTGGGCACAAATCAATTGTGTTTAATGCTTCAAGAATAATGTAATTGGCTCGAGGACCCTTGATGATCCTGAGGATAAAGGAGGATACCATTTTTCCTTTTCCCCTGTCTCTGCTGCCCTTGGGTGCAGTTTGACTGAGTAGCTGTCATGCTAAGTCCTCCAAGCACAATCATTAGTGTGTTATTATTGATTATTATTCATTAACCTGCGGTCAGTAGTAGGGCAGATAAACAGGAAGAAGCGACTGTACTCTCTAATGAGAATGATAACTCTGCTTAAATTAGATGGTTCTGTCACAGAGTGACATGAGGGAGGAATTCATTTGTAGGATGTGAAAGCTGAGTCAGGCTTTTCAGGTGGGAAACCCGCTTGCAAATTGTGAGCCATCAAATTCTTGACAGACACTCTTAAGCTAAGCTTTCTGACTATTTCATTTTCAGGCCTGATGTTCATAAAAGTCAGAGTGCAACAATTTATACCAGCTGTAGGATATGTTTCAGGTGTGAATGGCTTTCAATCACGCTGAAAAGACCGGCTGATTTATAATACTCATCATTCAGTCAGAGACCAGTCACACTATTAGAAACCACTAAGGTGAATTTGTCACTGTAGGCTCAGGCTGCAGGGTGACTTCCCATGCTGCACTATTTCTTCTTCGTGTTTATATAGTACTACTGTATGTCATTAATTTTTGACTTCTCTCTCACAGAGTTTGTGCTTTGTCCTTGGTTTTTCTGTTCTATCCTTTTTTTTCTCGTCTTTGTCCTCATCCCTCAACCAGTTGTAATGGTAGATTACTTCCTCTCTCTGAGCCTGGTTCTGATGGAGGTTAAAAGAGAATTTGTCCAAGTGCTGGGCGCTTTAGATTGCTGGTGTTTCCCTCATAATCTAAATCTCCTTGAGATGACTGCTGTTTTGTACGGCGAGACGTCAACAGTTGGTTGGTGAAGTCTGAATCTGAGAATTTTCTCCATTGCAATCTTGGTGTTTTTTTTATTGGGAAACGATTTGTGGTTCACAGGTTATTAACCAATGACCATAATCTGGATAATTTTTCTGACCATGATGTACAAACTGAACAGAAACTAGCAAATCTCTTACAATGACTCACAGCCTTTTTAGGATAATGTCAAATTAATTTAAGTCTGCCTCCATCTACTCTACTGAATGTTCCCGAAATCAGGATGCAATAATAATAATAATAATAATATTAGCTCTCTCGTTCATATATATGTACTTAATAATTTGCAAGTGGGTTTTTTTTTTGACTGGCAAAGTTTTAGCCAGTTATTCATTGCTTTCACTGAATTATTTCAACTCTTTATCCTTTAGCTTACTTCAAACTAACTGTTCATGTGTTATTGTGCCAAGTAAATATCACCTAAGTGTGCCTGGATTTGAAATTTGCTGTATATGGCAACATTTACACTGGTAGCAATTTATTTCACTTTGACTATCCAAGACAGGTTTGCCTGAGTTGATGACGGTAACAACATTGTGACAGAGGCAGAATGGACAACAGAAAGTAGGATGACGATTGAACAATATGAAATGATCAAGTTTCCAGTGTTCTGGCAAAATAAGAGAAAAAGAAATTTGGCTTTGAAAGTAATGTTTGCAGTCTAAAAAAAGAAAGTGGTTGATTGGTTGCATCACCAAACAGAGTGAAGTTTCAATTATCTTTGTATTGTCTTCAAATGGCTACTTTTTGTCTTTTAATGTCAAGTTTTGCAGGTCATCTTGTGCTCTTACATCTTATTATACCCTTTGCAACAGAGAGTCTTCACCAACTCATCATGTTGACAGTTCTACTGCCCTGAGCAAGCTATAGAGGTGCTATGGAGGAGATGACAGGATTTCACAGCTGGAGCTGAGGAAAGCTAAGAGAGGAAATATAAATTTTCTATTTCAGTGGTCATCATGGGGAATGTGGGGTCCCTTGGAAAATAAGATGGACAAGTTTGGTGAGCTGATTAAGATCCAGTAGGCATACTTTGAGAGTTTTATGATAGGTTTCATGGACATGTTGGCACACTCACACTTCCGAGGCCACAATGTGACCATATCAACTTTGGGAGGTAGATGGAGAATTACTCTGAGTGGTAAGATGAAATGTAGAGAGATTGCACTAGTTGTGAAGGAATATTTCTGTGGCCTGAATATTGCCAGTAACTGCTAATAACTGCTAGCTGTAAAATGATCCATACCGTTTTCCTCTATTCGTGGTGTTTTTAGTAACAGAAAACATTTTCCATCACATACATTTTGCAGCACACTTTTTGGATTCCTCCATCAGCTGACAAAGACAGTCCTTGATGACTGTTATAGTGAACGTATAACCCAGAGGGTTATAACTCTGATAGAGGAAATCTTTTTTGCCTCATAGCAAAATGGCTGAATATATTTTTTAGATTTTACTCATTAATGTCCTTATCTGTATATCCCTCTATCTAAACAACCTTATCTTCATTTGACCTACTGCCCTTAGCATTGTTTCACACACTCATGGTTCTCTGGAATGCAGTATTATTACTCAACATTAGACTTGATTCTACTTCCTGTAAAGTTGTAGGTAATCTAGTAACACTGACATATTCTTTACCTCTAAAAACAGCTGACTGGTTGTTTCTGGCCCTGACTGTTTGCAATATTGTAATGTCCCAAGTTAAGATTAGTCATGGCTACAATTCTTGTAATTCAAAACCTCTGGTGTAACTAGTCCAGCTTTTATATTATGCATCTCAACAGCAGTAACTGGCTTGTACCTGGAAGGTCTCCACTTCACTCCAAAATTTGGCTGGATAGAGAGAATGATAAATGTGGATAGTGAAAGATCAACACTTAACCACTGAAGTGAGGTGAGATGCCTTTGAGCGTGGACCTCACCCAGTGGTCAACAGGTTTATTGGGCAGCTTTCAGGTGTGAAACTGAGCAGTGTTCCTGAAAAAGAAGTGTTGCTCTCTGTGCAACCACCCAGCATAAATAAAAAGAGACTACATGTTGCTGCTTTATTTAGATCAATCCAGTGGAAGGCCAAGTACATCCTGACATATCTTGGCAGGTTTTTACATAGATCTGGGAAACCTAGTAAAGAGCTGCAGGTGGAAATCACTCATGGATTTTAAACATATTCACCCAAACTATACAATTTCATGCCGAAGGCCTGCACGAGGCAAACTGCTTTTATTCTTCTACAGTTTCTAACACATTATCTATGACTTTTTTTTTTTTTTTGGCAGGTCTGTTCTTCGAGGTATAGAACGAGCCAAACTGCCAATAACAGAAAAACTGACACCATTTACAATTTGCTGTTTGCCTCTTTTTCAGTGGGAGTTTGTGTTAATTGTTTTATATAAAAAATTTTCAGGGGTCTTTGTAAAATCCAGCTCATGGCTGCCGTCCAATAAAGAAAAGGTTGTACCCCAGGTGGCATACAACTTTAGACTTAATGAATATTGGCAGCACAGTCTTTAGTCAGATGAAACCAATAAACATTTAAATTAGATGGAGTTTAATATGTTTGTTTTGGAGCTGCTCTGGTCACCTCTGTATTTTGCAGCAGAAGGTAGAGTAACCTGAGTTGGCATAAGAACACAAGGACTGGCCGGCCAGCTTTGACAATATGGGTCTGGCTCAAGAAATAAACACATTCATACTGTCAGTTGTGTGCAGTTTTGCTTGCATTCAAACACACTTGTCCGCATAACAGAGGTCCACAACTAATGAACATAATTTAAAACATGCACACATTTAAAACAGGTTCATAAGCCATACAAAAACTCAAGGATATACAATCTACTTTAAGCCACATCAAAAAATTGCATGCAAAAGAAAAACCTGAGAAATTTGCACTTTTTTGAATATATCAATTCAGAAAAGTGCAAACAACACTTGTCTCAAACACCGAAGTGTATAAAGCAGGAGATACATTTTCTCAATATGTACAAGTGAATTGAGTTGACTGGAACAGCATCAGTCATTCTCAACCAACCCGTTATCAACCACATCAATCACAGTTTTTGGTAGCACTTTCTATTACAGCTCGGTAATAAAGGGGTTATAGTAGGGTAACAAGGAAACAAGAGGGTAATAACAACTACCACAGTTGTTTCCAGGCAATAACCACACTTCTTTAAGTTTGTCTTTAATAGCATATGAAAAACTTATTAAAGCTAACAGGGCGTTTTACATTTTGCAGCGGTGTTTCCTGTTTATTACATAGAAAATACCACAGGTAATTGAGTGGTAATAACTTAAAAATTCCTACATTACGTTCTTGCTTCCTTGTTACCCTACTATTACCACTTTATTTCCACATTGTTACCCCCAGTTTTGGGGCCCTTATTGTCCAATTACATAAATTCCAGGGTAATATTACTTAGCTGTAACCACTGTTGTTACCATGATATTTTTTGGATATTACATGCTGTTACTTTGGTAATTGCATAGTAATAACTAAACTACCACATTATTACCCTCGTTTCCCCCTTGTTATCCTACTATTACCCCTTTATTACCGAGCTGTAATAGAAAGTTCTACCTAGTTTTCTATTATATTCTATGATATTGAACTTAATCCATTAGTTAATCCAGCAGTTAACAGTAAAATAAAATTGAATTTTAAAAAGAGTGGAATCACCATTTTAAATGTAAGAAATAAATGAGTATATTTATCAGTATATACATTTACTTATTTCTCTTTTTAAATTGATTTTTTTTTTTTTAAGAGAATCTATTTTTAATGCCATTTTAATTTTTAGTTTAATGAGTGTAATGCTTTTGTTGGGGTACCTGGGTCTGGTGACCTAGTGGTTATGATTTTGTTTATCTATATTCTTTGATTTAGTGTTTCTGTTAGAGAGTTTGGTATTTTTAGCTCCCTTAGTTGTGTAGTTCTTCGCTTTGTCACGGTCCTGAGTCTGATGACCCAGTGTTTTTGTTTTGATTATTAATATCCTTTGTTTTGGTTAAATCCTTATCATGTTTTCTGGAGTTTTTCTAGTTCTGTGATTTTGTCTTTATGCCTCCCCTGTGTTTCATGCCCCTTGTCTAGTTCCTGTCTGGCGTCTCCCCTGTCAGCCATGTCCCCTTGACTAGTCTGCGTCTTTGTGAATTGTCGTGCTTCCTATTGTACTTTGAAGGTCCGTGTCTTATGTCTATGTACTCTGTTTGGCTTGCCCCTGGTCTGGTCTGCTTAATTAGTGTCAGCTGTGTTTCCCTCCTGGTCCTCATTCCCTCTTTTACCCCTTGTATTTATTGTCTGTGTTTTCCTCTGTTCGGTGTCAGGATCTCCCTCATCCCTTGCTGTGTGCTACGTTTTCTTCTCTACCTGTTTAATTTAATGTATTTCTCCATTTTAGTTTGTATCTCCTCACTACCAGCAATAAAGCTGAGCGTTTTTAAGCTTATCTTTGTCTCCTGGAGTGTGCAATTGGGGTCCTTTCCACCAGCCGCACACAGCAAACCTGACAGCTTTTTTCTGTAAATCAATTTCATATTTGAAGTATTTATTAATAGATTATTAGTTCATTAATTAATATTTATTTATAATATTTCTTTACTGTCAATTAAATTATCAAATAATATTTATTTATTAATGTCTACATAAACAAAAAAACCTTTCGATTTAATGCTGCATATTTTATTACACAGTTTATTAGCTATTATAAGCTAGCTGCACAAGCTGATGAATGTTGGTTCTTAAATATTGATGTGTCATTATATTTTAATGAAAATGTTATTATTAACAAAAAAAAGGTACCCTTTCTCTAGGTCAGCTATTGTGATTCAGCTGTCCAAATGTTCAAATTCAAGCAGACAGAAGGAGGGGGGAAAAAAACCCCAAAAAAACAAAAAAACCCACAGGTAATATGCTTAGACACTGATCAACTATACAGCGAGTAGAATACAGCCCCCCTCTTAAAATGTTGACAATGTCAAACCTTTAAGCCATCCTTTCTTTAAGCCACTTTCTTCACACACTTCACACATTCATAAACAGAAAGCACGAACAGCGGTGGGTGACGCTTCTGTGCTCACAGCCAGATCTCTGTGACTGAGATGAAATGAAATTTCCTTTTTCACATTATTAAGGTCCGAGAGTAGACAAAAATAACTGAAGTTAGGTTATTAGAGAAAACTGGAGCCTGAGCCTTTGGCCCATGGGGATTACTTGTAGCTACATTTACCTTATTTGAAATGTATGCCATGGTTAATATGACAATCCAACACCAAAACACAAGCAGTCTTTCCCGTAGTTTTAAGGTTACATACTGTATAACATCGTATTTCCTGTCCTCCTTGCTGCAACTGTACCTCAACCCCGCAGGTTACCAGCTTCACCTTAACTAATGTTCATTAAAATCTCTCTGGTTCCTCCCCTTATCATTGGCTGGATGTGGAGACACAAAAGTAAAAACTCATTTTAAATTAAACTTGCATGGTTCTTGCTGAGAGAGCCTTTATACTTGGTCATGGTATACGTGGTTCATTCATGCCGAATTATCATTTTCATTCAGTAGCACATCCATCTTGAGATCAGTTTGTATTTCTCTCTTCACTTACAAGTACCTGTTAACTTCCTGATTTCACAGTTTAAGTCAGCTCAAAAATCTTTTTTTTTTGCAGCAGCAGCAGATAAGTTACACAAAGTGTTCAACGGCTTGATTTTACAGTTATTTTACTGTAAACCTTAAATTTCATGGTAATTTCAAAGAGATAAATTCTTTATTTTCCTTCAACAAACATCAGTAAGTCCATTTATAGACTTTTCATTTTATCACATTTCAGTTTCATGATCATTTTGAAGCCTAGACATGAACTGACTATCTGCTGAGTTGAATTAAAACCTTAAAGGTTTAAATCAACATAGCCTTGACATCTTGCAAGTAATACCTTATATTTATATTTCAGCTACAAGGAATGATTAAAGCACGCAGCTCAGACTTGGCAGAAATCTCATTTCATGTATCCTGTAAATGTAATCAACCTTACACTCGGAAAACCTTAATGGTAGACTTCAACACACATGCAAGCCTTTAAGAAGCAATTCTTTCGATTGTTATATCATGTCTACATAAACTTTGTTTGCTCAAATAACTACATGCCACCTTATGGATAAGATGTTAAGGACACAATTCACACTATTGTGTTACTAATAACATTAAGAAATGTTTGTTCTATAAAAGTTGTGAGAATGTGACACTGAGCTAGCATGAACTGTACTACAACCCCATAGCTGAAACAGCTACAAGGAAAACAGACATGTTTTTGGCACATCAACATAATTAGGGAATTTGTTTCACTTTGCCAAGTCAGAGACATAAAGCATATGCAAACCTTGATTTTTCAGCCTTTAAACACGTGCTATCAAAATCTAAATGCTAACTGATGGCTAAGACTTACCATTTGCATCGAGATGGGATTTGTCTGTTGTTATGAGGAGTGAAGAAATAACAGTGCATGTGACGAAGAAAAGAATGAGACTCAATAGGAAACCATACATGAGAGACATCAGAAGTAGTTGGCTTGCTAGTACAGCTGGTACATTCTGAAAAAGCAGGTGCTCAAAGGAAAACTAGAAAATGACAAGTAGATAGACTGTGGAGAATTCTTGCAGATGAACAGAAAATCATTTGCATAATGAAGTGTAACTTTTTTCATCATGGCACAGCAAGTCAACAGTGATCTCCAGGATCTAGCAGAACATGTTTTTTTTTTGTGTGTTCAGAAGTCATTTCAAGATCTAAACCCCTGGTAAGAATGAAGTAAAATAACAAATACATGGGGAAAAAAGAAACCAGACGAGTTTTAGCACAAATTTCTATAGACTGATGGAATAAAAAATTAAGAAAGAAAAAACTGCTACACATGGTGACATACTTCTCTTATGACATGAGAGACATGTATGGCTCTCGGTGGAGCCGACACACATTAACCAGCATTTATTAGTCATGCAGGGGTCTGCGGGAGCATTCTATGTGCTCACAGTCAGGGAAATGCATCAAAACTCATGGGACCACGTCACATCTTTCAGCAGAAAGATTAGAGATATAAAGATGAAAAATTTTAATGTGTTCCTTAAGTCCATGCTGAAAACTAGTCTAAAGAGGAGAGAGTGAGGCCCCACAACAAAAAAGAGGTTAGGTGCAGTGAAGGAGTAATGGTATTTAGGACTAATGGTAGGCAAGCCTTAGCCCCTGAGAAAATTCTGATTTCACTGTGAGATGCTATCAAAATGTTTTGGGAATCGACCTATAAAAATCAAAAAACTGTACTGTTTTTAAATTAGGTTGATGTCTCCTTCAAAGGCAACTTCTCTTACATCTCTGGACTGCTTATAGTACGGCTGCTATTTTTAGAGGTTGTACACTAAATTTGTCTCGCAGGGTCAGACTGCCAACTTAGTTTCACTGTAGGATTTTGTAAAATTAATCTTTGTAAAATTATTTAGTAAAAAAATGTGATGAAATTTCTTACGTCACTTATATGCACTTATACCACCCATGCTGAAGCTGAAATTCTGATTCTGTGAAACCACAGAACCTAAAGAATAGAAAAAATTGAATTGTCCAAATATTATCCGCTGCATTATTACATTTATTAATCCATTCTCTTAACCACTTATCCAATTCGAGGGTTGTGGGAGGGCTGGAGTCTATCCCAGGTGTCACTGGGCTAAAGGTATACACTGGATAAGCTTCCAGTTTCTCGCAGGGCTATACTGTATACATTGAACTTGGTCTAATGGTTGTTTTTTGTTTTGTTTTTACATCATTTTACTTTGTCATGTTGTGGTCGCAATTGTGAGTAATTCCTCAGTTTAGAAGAAAGATGATTTTCAGCTCCCAAATTCCAGTTAAAGTCAAAAACACAAAAAAATCACAGGAGAGGAGCAAAGTTCTATGCCAGTTGTTTTATTGAACAGTGAAGTTCAGCAAAACAGAAGGAAAAGCAAAAGCTCCCCTGGGGTGTTCGCCGTAAGCAGATGCAAGTTTGGACCAACCCCAACGGACAGACAGCAGGAGAAAGCACCGAGGGCTTTCCCAGGTCCCCTTTTAAAAGGAACCACTAACCCCTCCTCCTGCTGCTGGCTAACTTTCCACTTGTCCTCCAGCCAAAAAACAGCAGGTGCAGGGTCAGGTCCTGGCCAAGGTTCGGCCAGGGCCCAGTCAAGACTCTGCCTGAGGGGCATTCCCAGAGGGGCTCCCTTTGATTAACTCTTTTGCTTTGCCTTCTCACAATAGGTCATGACACGGTCAAAAGTTGCACATTAATACAGCAAGGTGCATAGTCTTATGATAATATTGTGATATACATGTGAATAATATTTGACGTAACTACATCAAATATATAGGTTAAATGCTTTTACATAATAATAATCACACCAGTGTAAGTTTACAATGTGTGTGTATACATGATTACATATTCCATAAGGCGATTTTATTGCAATGTGTTCATTACTTCTGACTATAGACAGGTGTTAGTTTTGCTACATGAGAGTAAAATATCTGATGATGTTTATTACAGATATATGGCATACACATCATTCAAAAAATCCACTACAGTCACCTAAAAGTTTGTTCTTTAGCCTAAACCTCTACACATTTAAGTGTAACATCTGATCTTTGTTTTAGCATCATTTACTCTTATCTTTCAGATTCATAGTGCAACCCATAGCTATTTTATCTGATTCTAACCAGCTTGAAAAGAAGCATCTGGGTAGTGCATCCAGTTTCTTTGTCCGTGTCACTGGCATAGCCAAGCAGAATGCCATAATTGGGTAACGTGTTTCTAATGCCTCTAATGAACTCTGCTAATTTGCATGCCTTTCTGAGCTTGATATGCCAAGTAATTATCATTCATAAACCACCATGAAAATTAATGCACAGTAACTAATCTGCAGCTATGGTGTGTAAAATTATTGCACAATATTTTCATCAGCTCTGAAACTAAAGGCTAAACAGCAACAATGGCAGAGTAATCACAACGCTTAGACATGACTGATGGCATTTCATTTTTGGTTTGAGTATCAAGGACACGCTCAAACAGGACTGAAGAAGTGCTTTGGATAGGAAGCAACATGATAATCAAAGGCTTGCTTTGCTGTGCAGGGCTGTCACTCAGCGTACTAAGTTAAGACCTGGGGTTGCAACATCGCTAGGAAGCATAAACAAAGAATCACAATGTGTCTTTGTTTTTTAAAAATATCCTGATGACAAAACCAGTATTGGTTCTCCAAAAAGAGCATCTGTTCTCAGAGGGTATCCATTTTTAACATGGCGCCAGTGGAAAGCGAACTCTGACTCTGCCAGCACTTTCAGCCACCCAGTGTGCTGCAAAAGACCATCGCTGCGACATTGTGTCTTCATAAGTTTAAGCTCAGCAAAGAATGACACATAACAAATGACTTTAACACAGCTTTGTGGGTATCTAAATGACCTCTTTTCCTTGTGCTGCTGCTGTCACAATCAGCTGAGCTCAGGCAACCTTGTAATTTAGACTGTCAACAGATGGGAACCAAATTTAGCCCTTTTTGCCCTTTTCTGTTTAAAAATCCTAAATTGCCACAAGCACAGTGAGAATCTGTTTACTCTGCAAAGTGCATTGTCCCCCATTAATAATTAGCAATAACCTGTAGTTTATTTTGTAAAACAGAAGAAAAAAGCATTCCAAATGTTACTGCATTTGCCAGCAACAAAGAGAATCACTTGCAATATCAAGTGATTATCATACAAACAATATCATACAAACACCGTATATAACCAAGTAACTGCAGTGCAAAGTATAGAAAGATCAGCACTCCAACCGTAACCATGTTACACACCTGGGCCCGTTCTAGACAGGCATATACGAGGGGGCAGACAGAAATGTAAAGGGGGCACATGGTGGCAAAGGAGGCGGGAAAGGGGTGGGGTGCTCTGGATAACTGTTTTTGTCATGTAATTGGATTGCACATCATCAGGCCTCTACCCTAAGAGCTGTCCAACTTGGGCGTCCCACCTAAAGGCTAAGCTTCTGCTGGTCTAGCTCTTAGGGTCACTGAGGCATGCAAACCCCCTGACCACAATAAGGTGGCAATCCCTCAGGTGGGGAAACTGAAAAATAAAACAACAAAAAATAAAATATTCCTCATCAGATTATAACAACTAAAAACATGACATTTACCTTAATTGGATGCCCTATATCAAATATATTCAAACCCAACAATAACACTTCTCACTATTGCCAATATTAACAAAACTAAAAAAGGTAGGCCAAGTTATTAAAAAAAGTCAACTCACCAAGTCTTGAAAAATAAAACTGAAAAATAGAAATAAAGAATAAAATATCCATCCAGAACATAAAATTTATCTGGATGGCCTAATTATCAAATAAATTTGCAAAATAAAGTACGAATAAAATGAGAACTTTAATATTTACAAAACGGGTTGGCATAGTAATTAAAAAAACAATTCACCGTGTCTTTTCCTATAATTTTCAAACTAATTTGCAGAACAACAGATTTAGAACATTTTAACTTTTTTCTTCTTTTTCGTCTTGTTTTAAGCTTGTTTGTTTTGCAATGACCTGAACTCTGTTTACAACTGAACAGCTCCATTCTCCTTTCTCCTCAATCCACTCTACAACAACGGTCTCCTGTTTCCCTTTCCAAAAACTCCAAAAGCAAATTCATCCATGTCCAAGTTATTTGTTATGGACTTCTCATGGGCGAAGATCACCAAATTCCTCTTTCTTTTATGTACCATGGTGCGACGATAGGGGGTTAGGGCCTATCACACAGCATTAACTTTCCCTTTTTGAGCTGCTGGAAGCTGGGGCAGAAAGTGAATAAGCTTTACTAAAATCGCTGTGATTACATCAGTACATGAAATGAGGAAACTGTTGAGTGCAGAGTTGAAAGCTGGGGCGGGGCTTTGTGTCAGGGTCTGACGGACACTGGTCTTCAAGTTGGCTCTGTGTAGCAGACAGGCTCACAGTGGTGCTTGTGGGATCGAGAAAGAAACACTTCTCTACCAGACTGAAACTGAGAGAAGAACAATGGACTAGTCCCTCACTGACTGTACAAATATGGATGTATTTTTTAGTTGTTGTTAATTATCTCACGAGTCTATGATTTTGACGACAGAGAAACCTGACACCGGGTCATTTGCATACTAACAGTGATTGGATGGTTAGCTGGGGGATCTCTGTCGAGTGCTGTGTGAATCTGCGCACAAACAGAGCATGGAGGGAAAGAGCGAACGGGAGGTGAAACCTATCATCTCATTTGTGCTTTTCTAGTGGCTTTTTCAGCTACTGTAGTAAATCTTGCCCATATTCAGTTTGTGGGTAATCTATTATTTTCTTTCCCAACTTCTAAAAGTTTGATTTAAGGGGGCAGGATGTTTGTTTAAGGGGGCGTTGCCCCCTCTTGCCCCAACGTAGAGCCAGCTCCGTTACACAGTTACACACTGTAACTATGTCACTGTAACATCAGAAATAAATGACTCAATAAAACATAACTGCATTAAATGCAAAAGGAAAGATTAAAGGAAGCTAGCTAACACTGCAGTGCAAACATTCAAAGCATAAGCCTTGTGTCACTGGTAGAAACACACTTCCTGTGCACGGTTGGTGAGTGTGGCTAAACAGAAAAAAAGAAAAAAAAGTTCCCAAATGAAACTGCTCACAACAAGATCTTTCAAATTATTTCTGTTGCTTTGAGCACCACGGGATGAGTGCCATTTAGTGTCATATTGTATTGAGAAGAAAGCACAATATGTCATCATCAGAGCTCTCTAAAAATGGGCAAAGCAGGGTAAAAATAATCTAGATGGAGAAACAGCACTACTGGGCAGAGGAAAAATATTAGCTTAGTTTTTGGAGCCAACTGTCTTTTTAATATTTATTTTTTTAGATGACTGTGCAGTGTACAAGACCATATACAGAAAAAAATCAAAAAGACAGTGTACTATAATGAAAATTAAGTCACCTATTAGTGACTTAATGTTGGTTACATTTTCAGCCAGTGTCCCATCTCAGTGCACTGATTGATTATAGGAACTGGATACCAGATACGGTGGTCTGTTCGCATGTGCCAAAAACTGCAGTTCCTTGAATGGCCACTGGAGTCCAGCTCCAGGAAACAAGTTCATCCCTATTAACTCTCATTTTAAACTGCAAACTTTACAGCAGAAAAAAAGCTTACAGTTTGAGACTAAAAATAGATTTAGTCCATTTGATTTGAAAAAATAGACTTGGCAGAGAGAGAAAGTGTGTGCATGTATTTTTCCAGCTGAAAATGGAGCTCCATAAACCAATGGTAAGTGATGTTCTAGTCTTGAGACTGGGATAACATCACAACAACGAAAGTTTTAAGTTTTTAAAATATCAAATTACTAAGGATTAACAGGATGGGGAGAGCTTATTAAATTTTGTAGAAGATCACTTTTTTTTTTATTTGCAATATAGGGAATTGACTTTAGTGCTGTGCATGTCCTCTCTCTTTTGAGTTTGATTATTTGATTACAAATTATAAAGTTAAAATGTAGTGCAGAATCCACAAACAAATAAAGGGTACAGCAACTAACACAATATCCAACACAGCTAAATAATTTGATTATTGTAGAAGAAGAACATTACAGAAAAGTAAAAAAATTAAAAAAAAAGGAATTTTGAATATGAAAACAGTGCTGCGGTGAAACAGATTTAACAGGTCATTGCCTACATTTAAAACTGACCTGACACAGATGTTATAACAAAATAAACACATTTCAATAAATAAATTGTTAGCAAAAGTCCAAGAATGTTTATCATCTCTTCCACATCTGACTCTTTTTCACCAGACCTACAGCCGTTCTGTCATATTCCACACTGCGCTGCCTCCTGTATAATTTGTGATAGTGTGATTGTGTCCGTTTGCGTATGTATTTCTCTACGAACAGAATACCAAGAGGGTGTTTCACCTAAGATGTGTTTCTCAGTCTTCAAAATCCCAACTGCATGTCGGTGGTTGCGGATGATGTTGTGCGTTCTAATGCCGTTGGTTGATAAATGGGCCAGAATAGGGAAGGAATAAATAGTTGAGTTCAATGAGAGAGGCGTGGAAAAAAAAACCATAAGAGATTTTTTTAAAACGTAATTGTTTTTAAAACTCTGCTTCTGTTTACCTCCTTGTATATTATACCTTCGCTCTTATCAGTGGATTTCTGATGGACCAAGAGCAGCATAAGCAAAAATACTCTGCAGACCAGTTGTACCACATATTGTACGCTGCCTCCATCAACAGCAGATGCTCTCTACAGGTTGAAGGCCGTCCATGGACTGCCAGTGCTGTACTACTGCTGAATCATAATTTCACCATCAGTCTGCTGCCCTCCTCAGCTCTGCTCCTCATTCCTCCTCTGCTCCGGATTTCACTTCTTATTTGCTCGGATTAATACGACACAATTTGGACTCGCGATTCAACTTCAGTTCCCCTGCTGCTCTGCACAACCAGCAGCTCCACATGTCTAGTCGTGAACTCCTCCACTCTGACCAGCTCTGCCCTGGCTCAATATTCCTCAATCTCTCTCACAATCCTGCAGTAATCCTGCATCTTTTAACTATATATTTATCTCACAGTCACATCACACTAGCTCTGGCTTATGTTCAATCAGTCTGCATATTGAAATGTGTGTAAACAATATTTGTAGTTGGGCAGTCAGGCATGCTGCAAATGTTGAGCGCATTTACACAGAATCTTTTATATCGGGTTCAACAGGTTATAATTGTTCATATAAATGGTGAATTTCTTTTTTTTCTACACAGTCCAAAATTAATTATGTGATGAATAAATCCATTTTAGGAAAAGTCGTGGAACATGAGACAATGGGCTTTTATTTTAATAGAATTACATGACTTTTAAAAGTCGTGTGTTAGTTCAAGTGTTAAAATACACAAAAGGTGTCTCCCGACTAGATTCCCATCCCTTGCTGTAAAAATATAATTATAAATTAAAAACTTACATGCAATTATTATAATTGTAGTTATCATAATTTTCATAATTATAATTATGATATAATTACAGTAACTACATTAACAGGGAACATTCAGTTCAGTTTGATACTGTGAGCCAGCAGAAAATGTTCTGACGCTTCATTCCGCTAGAACACGGTTCGATTTGAAGAACAAACAAACAAAAGAAAACAACGAGAACTTGGCTCAAAGAATGACTAATTACATCTATAAAATACAGAAAACACATTCTCAAAGCACACTCAACATTTTTTTTACATGATTATAGAAACACACGGTCCGACATTCTGGCTCTCTCTGGCAGTTATGCAGTGATTGGGATAGGGATGTGTGTGGGCACAGTGAGCAATCTGGCATTTTGAAGAGGCTTTATCGCTCAGGCCATACAGGGCACTGTTTTATGTCATTACTGACTTAGTCCTCCCACTCTGGGCAAAACACTGCCATTCTGTTTGTGCCCACTTGGATTTTCTACACACACTTTTCTTGGCAGTTTGGAACGGCATCTGAAAGAATATTTGGACCCCCTTTACGATCATCAGTAGATATCATAAAAGTAGTTCAGTACCAGAACATCTGATGATGATGATTGAAGTTGTATGGAAATTCAGAAGCACGTAGATCTTTGCTATCAGCCCTGAATCGAGCCGCTGATAAATGCAGCTGTCTGCCGTTCCTCAAATTTCATACATCAAACCTCTATCTACAAAGTTCGCTGACTTGTGTTTTGGATTTGGTACACAGAAGCTGGTTCAGACAAGTCTTTTGTTGCTAAAATTAAAGTTTTCCTTTAATGTCGAAAGATGAAGAATGCTTGGTCGCCCTGCACTTTGTAGAAGATGTTGACTGGTGGTTTATTAGGGGTGGCTCCAAAATAACCTAATGAAAAACAATAATACGGCATGTGAGCTTTCTAAATAAAACCAGCAACCTTCTGTTCAATCACACTATGGAAACAGTGACTCAGACATCTATTTTCACTTCCAGTACAACAGATGAAAGGAAGAGATTCCAAATTTATTTTTGTATCCAGCGTGTAGATGGATGTTTGAAGTCTGGTGTTTAAAAATTCATGACCTTCACACAGAATGCAAGGCAAATGTTGACATTACGTCTCACCAAAGGAAGAGCCACAATCCAAATGGGTCTTTTGAGTGACAGGCCAGCATTGATTTTCTGACAATGAGAATTTAGTCTAGACCTGTCCACCACCACCCTACCCACTCATCCACTCAGACACATGCACAGCGGTGATCATACTTTACCACTTTTCTTTACGGGCTAGGCTTTCCCCACTAGGCGTGAAGGTCATTGACCTTCTCGCCTCATAAAGTAACTCACCGTATATAAAATTGTCTGTCTCACTGTTTGATAGACAGAGGGGACTCCATGGGGGACATTTAAGAGACAAAGACAAAAAAGAGGTGCAATAAATTTGATAGAAAATGTTTAGCTCGCATTTTTGTGGAAAGGATTCAGACTGCAGTAAGACAATGGCCCATTATATTTAAACCTGTCTTCACAACTTATCTTATAGAGTGCTGCTTCTGCATGGTGAAGAAGCAGCTGATATGATTGTCACTGAGATTTTTTTTTAAATAATTTATTTATTTGTTATTGTTGTAACGTCACAAGTGTGCACTGCAAGGAATGATCTTATAACTTTGGTTTAAATAAGATACAAAAACAACTCAACACGCTGGAGGCCAATGTGAGATATCAGGGTGGCCACCTCCATATTTTATGTACAGTCTTTGTTCTCGTAAGATGCCTGCCTAGTGATGTAACTCAGTGCTACAGGTAATTTACAAAATATTTTTAATATCCCTGAACTTCTGCACAGCTTTTTTATGTCTTTCGTTGCTTCTGTCATTAACAGTAATTAATCTGTTAACAACAAATTCTCAGACTCTCACAACTGCTTTGGCTTCAGTTCAGCTTTCCTGCTTTCATGCCTCATGTGCAATTTCACTATGAATAAATAATGTGAGAAAGTCCTGACTTTAGATCAGATTGTTTTAGGATGCAATTAACTTTGAATCTTGAAGGGCATGTAATAGATTTTTAGGATCTAAGGCTCAAATGATGATTAAAGCCTTTAAACAGGGACTATATACCAAAAGAGGCCACTTTAGCTCACAGAGCAGCTGTCTGCTAAGGAAGGTCAGCATTATAATAATACAAGCACCACCACCTGGTAGCAGTGACCTGAGTAGAGCTGATTAATCTGGTTCATCAGCAGAGGTCACAGAAGCTCTGTGTAATGAGACAATAATTGGAGAGAAGCAGCGGTATCGTTCTCTGGGACTAATCCTGAGCAATTGGGGGAAAATATTGAAAATAGATCCCTCTATTACAAATGGGGGGGGGGGGGGGAAGGGGGTTTTTGGCA